>APFE030086670.1:13507-34237 GCA_000404065.3 Pinus taeda
TGATTAATACCCATTAATATTTTAATTTCCCTAAGTTTAGACTTAGGAACTCCATTAAAAATATTAATTATTTTAATAAAATACAATTTGGGTGGAATTTCACCAAACAATTTCTGGGTGCTTTAGAACTCATGCGCCTTAGCCTCTCCACTAATTTTCAAGGCTAGAGCACTTCTGATACTAACAAAAACTAACACCCATGCTATCCTTGACACTATTTGATGGATGTTGCTTTGTTCCAGAGGCCAGATAATGATGGAGATCACTGAGATGACCTGGGAGGGCTAACACATCATGCCTAGATTCCAATACTTGCCTTAGAGGCTTCCATATCATCCCTACATGCCCTAGAAGGGTGACATGAGCCTCCTTCGAGATAACATTGTTGTGGAGGAGATGTTTCTTGGAGATGTATCCATGCATTTTTATGATTTCCTTGGAGTGAAGAGCACTCATGGACCCCTTTATCGCTTTCTTGATGGAGATTGTCTATTCTAGGAGGATTACATCATGTTGGAGAGCATTTATTCCCACATGTGTGGGAGATTTTGATGTATTTATTATGTTTTAAAGGTACCTTAAGTTCGACTTAGTTGAATGCTTAAGCAAACTTTTAGGGTTATTTCTTGTAAATTTATGAAAACTGACTTGGTTTCCTCATAATAATAATAATAATAATCTAATTTTAAGGTCACGACCAAGCTAGACACCAAATTGGTGTATGAGACCGCCTTTGTTTATGGGACAAGGGAAGGTGCCTCTGCAAATTGATTTGACTACTAAAGTTTACAGTTGTGTACATACTCAAGCCCCTCTAGATTTGAACTTGTAACCTCTTATGAGGAAGCATATGCTCTTAACCATTAGGCCCACTCAAGCTCTTAAATAGAGGGGAGTCACTTTCATTTTGTGTCATCACATGTTCACTCATTTCTCTTCTTCTCAAAAAGTGCACACTAGCTATCTTGTACTTTCATCTTGGGTACAATGGATATTTAGTGTAGTGAATAGTCTTGAGAGGAAGATATTTGCATGGATAGACTTGTTTGAGATTGATTAAGTTATTCTTGCGGAAATTGTGTAATTTTATGGCTATTATCTTCCATTTTAAATGCCATATCTAAAATTAGAGTTTCTATGTGCCATATTAAAATGTTCAATATCTTTCTTGAAATCTTGATTCTTTATAGTATGTAAAATTTGTTTTGCTAGAATCTATCAAAGAAACTTTTCCTTTGCATCCATTGAACTTAAATCTCCCACGTAGAAAGGTAGCTAGGTTTTTTAATAGAAGAAATTTAATCTCCCATCCTCTTTATCCAAGGTCCTCTATCACAAACCTTTCCCTAATTGGTTCCATTGCCCAATTGAGAGAAGACACTAGTTTATTTGTGGTGATCATCCTAAATATTTTACTTCATTCCTTAATTCTTGGTAGCTAGTGTTATGGTTTGGTTTAACTTTGCAAGTTATGGTAAATTCGCATCTATATGTCTTTATTCTATTGATAAAATTGCATTAAATAAGTTAAATAGACAAGATGTAGCATTTATTGCATCTTTATCTCCAAAGTAGGATTGATGTCTAGGCTTAGCTTGTTGTTTTATGCATCCTAAACCACTAAAAATTCCAAAACTTTACTTTCCTATGGCTTAGCCCTTGATATACTTTGATACTTTATTGAATCTATCTCTTGATGCTATTTCTTGGCTGCTATATGCTATTGCATGCTCCAAGCTTGCATAAAACCTTAGTTTGTAGCAGCACTCTTCTTGTCCATTGGAATTGGTGGAAAGTGTGGTATATTGCATGTATCTCTTATCACGGCCATCAAGGGCTTGCTAATACCTTTCTCCATATCCGTTAGACCTTATATCACCATAGTGCCCTTGTTTGTTGAATATTTTGTTTGGTGATTTCGTTGGGGAACCCTCCATTGTGGGGATAACATCCACCACCAAATAGTTGGAGAGAGGTCACTGAAGTGACAGTGGTGACTAATCTCTTTGTGCCATAAGCCCTTGGTTGCCTAGTGCGGCATCACACTAGGCCTACTAGATTTTACGGTAACAAGGACTATTGTACAATGGATGTATAAACTATGATTTTTGTATGAAAAATGGTTGTAGTCTTGCTAGCTGCTGTAATAAAACTTCAATTAAACTATTCCTTTGGTGGCCCTTTTATGAGTGACTTGGCTCACGTAGATTCCTTCAGAATGATTCTTGAGCTTTTGTAATTGTTTTAATTTTATTGTTTGTTGTTTTTGGTGAATGGCATCTATAAAGGCTTTATGATTTATTTCTTGTGGTTGTTTCAAATTGATATCATGGTTGTTCTTCTATACAACAAATCGATACTTGTTTGAAAGCTGGCTAGATGGGCAGTTTCAAGTTTCAAGTGAATGCTTAAACTTGTCCTTAAGGATATTCCTTAAATTTGGCCATTAGGATCTTCTCGCTCCGATACCATATTAGGATGAAAGTATTCATAATCCTGAACCTCGAGATAGGGTTGAGGTAGACACATGCATAATAACACTATTATATTGTGAAAATACTCAATGCTATTACTATAAGATTCACCTCTGTTATATACAGTTCAAAAGGTTGTAATTGTCTAAAACTCTAAAAGCTAATAATAATTGAAACCGTAATTTTGTTGTCAAAGTTGCTAATGTTACTTTATTACACATGTAAGCCTTATTACACTAGTATGTGTATAATACTCTAATCAAGTTACAGGGTTCATGTGACTAGCATAATCTATTTACTCCCAATGGCTTATTTCACCTATTTCCCATTTCCTAATGCATTGCCTAGTTGTTATGTTGGAATGGCCATGTTGGGATCATGGGATTTAGGTATGATTTGAAAAATTACATTTTCATTTCAATTGATAAGTAATCATAAAAATAGCTATAAGCACGATGATGGGAATATCAAACACTCACATTGATGTGCTAGTTTTCAATCCAATTTTTTTTTCTAAAAGGAGAAATTTCTGGTTGGACAATTTACAAAAAATTTGAGCCCTTTCTAGTAGCTAAAAATGATTTATAACATCAATAACTTTGAGGGATTTTACACCCTCACTGTCTTTATTTGGCTTTGGAAGCTAGTGTATTTTGTTGTATCAGGTGAGTCGTTCTCATGCTTTTCTTTTGACTTTATTAATCTCTCATGCACACAATTTCTCTCTCTCAAGCTTATGCAGCCTTTTTTCTACGTCATTTGCATAACTGAGTATCATGTCTGTTTTGGAAGGGTCTAATGAAGATAGCCTATTTAATATTAGATCACAACATTATCAACCCTATGGTGTAGATAAAAATAATCCAACTGTTTTGTGGTATCAAAGGATACAAGCAACATAAAATCATAACAAAAAAATAGAAGAAAAACCATGATGGGAAGTTTTTAAATTGATGTATTACATATTGTTTGTGAATTTTTTTTTTCCTTATTTCATTTGATTGTTTTACAGGTCAATTAGATTCTTTGTTCCAGTGAAGCTACGAAATCAAGTCAAAGCATTTAATGTGCTGCTAGAAAAATATGGCTTGCTAAAACATGTGCAACTATGGCTTGTAAGTACTTATTATTTGAGAGATTTTGTCATTTTCATTTCTGAAGTCTACGAGGCTAGTTTTATTATGAATGAGTTTAGCACGGTGATTTGTATAGTCAAATGTAGCCACAAATGGCCTTTTCACTCAACCTTATACAACATATCAATGCTCAGTAAATGTAGCATTTGGAACACTTAATAGCTTATTTATAGATTACCCCAAATTTCTGAAACCTATTCATACCACCATGTAATATCAAAATGTTATTTTCCTTGAAATTGAAGTATTCCTGTGGTCAAAGTTCATATGTACATTTTCTTTTGGGATAGACATGTTTGTTCAATGTTACAAGCACGATGTCTGAAAAAGATATTCTTAGAATACCACTGATCTTCGACAAGGGAAATGCAAAATATGTCCTCAGACATAGATATCCAGTTTATTGTTATGACATATCATAAAACAACACACACAAATAACCGTAATTAACATGGCAATAATTTGCAACCTACACTTTTTTTTTCCCTTTGTAAGTATGTACCGACGGGGGATTTCAATTGGTGACCTATCACAAGGAGTGCCTTAAAAGTGCACCCATTCACCATCAATCCAAAGCCCCGTGGGCAATTTGCAACCTACACTTAAAAGAGAAGTAAGTTTTCATTTAAGGAGAAAGGGATAAAATTTTAAAACATTGGATTCTGCAAGGGATATTTTGATGCCTTTAGGAGGGCTGGCATATTGTAGGCACACCAGCATATTACTCATGTTTAGCTTGCATACAGTTACAGTAAACAGACCTTATACTTTACTGGGTCAACTATTCCTAGAAGAATTAAGAGCAAGTATTTAATCCCTAGTGCAAGGGCCAGATTTGACTGTAAAACTAAATTCCAATGAGGAATACCTTGGTGAAAGGTCATAGTGGGAATTTACCCTTGGAAGCCCTATCTATAACAAATCAAATATTTGAATGAGTAATGTGAAACTGAACGAAAGTAGAAATAGTTAGCCATACAAATACATTTCATTACAAAGTATTATTTTAAACACAAATACATTGCATAAAAAGAAAGAAATAGGTTCCTTTTATGGTTTCCACTTTGGTTAGGATAAGGGGTGATGATGTCAGTCATCTAGCCACCCCTCCTCTCGAGACTCGCCCAATGCAAGATCCACTAAATGATTTTATTGACTTGGTGTAGCACGATGCTGTTAGAAAATCAGAAAGGCAGAAAGATTCTCTTATATTGATAATTACTTGTGATATTCTTGTAGTCTTATTATCTTCTCTTTATGTTCTTCTTTTGTCTTCGTTTCATCAAGCGATCATCAAATCAAAAAATGAAGATCAACGACACCAGATGTATGCAATCAGCGATGGCTAAAACCCCTCTCTAGGGGATAACCCAGTGAAACTCTTCCACTTATCAAATTGAAATAGACCAAGACCTTAGACCTAACCAGAACACCTTCCTCCACCAAGTCAGCCTTCCAATATGATTCAACAAACTCCAGTATTCTCTTCCTGTCCAGCAGCTACAACCCAACAACACTAGATTTTCGGCCCAACTACTCTAGAATTTGGGCCCTATTGCATATACAACTCCTTCGCATGTGTGAGACAAAGAGAGAGAAAAATTTCGACTTCTTTTTGCTTGACAAAGACTTCTTTCACCTTCGCTAGGTTTTTCTTCCTCTTCCTTGAATTTCACACCCTTTTTTTGCCTCCATCTACTGTAGATTGGACTTCTTGTGGATGTGCTCCAAATGAGTTGAGTTGCTGCCCTTTTATAGTGGTTGTGTGAGGTTGGATGAGGCCGACTTGTCCTTTTTTGAGGCCGACTTGGTGGAAGCAGCCTAAATGACTTATTTTATACAAAAGTAAATTTCTTTCTTGACTTAAGAAGCTTAAAAAGGGTCTTATTATATAATGACAAGCTCAAGGGCTCTTGACATAAACCCTAGAAGCCTGTAATGGAGGATTTGACCTATTAACCATTGACACAAGCATGAAACCCATGCTTTAATAAGTCAATTTCGTTTACAATAACATTTTTGTTTTCTTTCTTTTCATTAAATACAATTATGAAGACTGACACTAGTTACATTCTTCAACACTCCCTCTTAATGAAGGAGCTATTCATAATTACATATATACAAAGGTACATGGAAGATCTCAAATGATATACTCTATGAAGAGTCACAACATACAAAGTGCTACAGATTAGATACCTGACCAAGTTACTCTAATCGAGTGGGAGTAAGGTGTACTCAAGCTTTAGCCACTCTAAATACCATCAAGCTTTTAAGCTCTAACACGAACCTTGGGATGTAGGTGTGTATCCAAGGTCAGAGCGCCATGACCAATGCCACCCTCCCTGGTTTGGGATCTAGAAATCAACACATAGGTCGACCAGGTATCCTCCCAAGCATCTTATTGCGACAAGATGCTTCATCTCTCCTTATCAACTAAAGCAGATATATATCCGCCACTCCAAGCATGCTTCAAACATTCAATCCTTTTACAGATAGATCTCACACAATCACAACCCCAATCAGTAATAAACCTTCAAGTATATATACAAGTAAACTCAAACCTTTGGGGTCCTCAATCATTCTGATGCTGCTTATATCATCATCAAGTTATCCAGATACAACTTGTCAAAATATTTTCTTCTTTCACTTCTTCAGTAGCACCAAATACAACCTCAATACTTCTCAAATATTTTGTTTGCAAATCCATCAGTGTTCGTTCATCAATTTCATTCTTTCTTCAAGGTATTTACTATGACTGTCATAATACGCCCTACCCCTCTCAACTGGGGAGATGTACCTTTTCTTCCATCCAAGCTCCCTCTCAACTTGGGGAGAACAACAACATCAAATATACTTCATTCTTTCTCATGTCATCAAGGTCATCTTGATCATCATCAGTCTTATAGCTTCCTTCATCATGCTTATCATTATTATCATCTTCAATTACGAACATCTTGAAGATTATGTACCTGCAAAACATTAATAACAACTACAACCAAATACAAATATATAGAAGCATGAAATCAAATATATCAAAATCATGTCATTACAATGGAAGCATCAAAATATTTGGGCTTTAGAAATAAAATACCTAAACTTAGTTAGGTTCATAATCAGCAAGGGTCACATCTTTTTACATACTAGACTTCAACTTCTTGCTAGGGTTTTGTCATAAACCCTAGATCCATCTTCAAGACACAAAGCCTTAGATAACAATCATAGTACTATATATGTAAAGTTTCAACAATATGCTTTTAGAATTTACATGTCAAACTCTACTAGGGTTTCTTGCAAACCCTAGATTTTATCATAAGCTAAATCATATCAAAAATCAAAAACAATATCATCATGCCCTAGAATATCAATCTCTACTAGGGGTTTTTATATACCCTAGATTTCATCAACTATCAAGAGAGAGAAGCAATTAAGCATATCGATTCTTGAGCAAGGAAGGCTCACTGGGAGGGTGACGCAACTCCTAGAGGAGGTGACGCAGTTCCAGTGCAGAGCTTGGAGTAGCGATCGCTCCCCAGCACTGGGGACAACATTGTCATCTGTGGGGTTTGATCATCTAGTTGTTGGATTCGCCAAAATATCTGTCTTCGGATAGAGGTACTTCTGCCAAGTTTATTCTCCATTGGGTGAGCCAAAATTGGCACCCCAGTTGTATTCAAAAATCTACTTAATAATACAAACCCTCTATATGCTGCATTGGTTTTCCCAAATTGGGTTTTCCGAGGACGATTGTCCAAACATAACGGTGTCCCTTGCGTGATTGTCTCATTTTATTTCAGTTCATGATCTGTATGTATGTGTAGTTTGCAATAGTGTTTTCATTGTTGTTTAAATAATTAAATAACTTGTTGAATGTAAAAACAAGTACGAGATCATAAACTAGTGATTGCAGTAGGATTTCTGATGTGTAGATTTAGAAATTTTCACATTATTGACTATTAATGAAGTAAAAAGTCCTAAAGGTTGCCACTATTGATTCCCCCTCCCCCCCCCATTCTCAGTGTTGTTGATATTTCCAACATTAATATCATGAATTAGAAAGATGCCATTACAATTGAATTCAAAACATAGTCGGATGTTGTTGAACAAACAATGGAAATTCCAAGTGAAGATCTAGTGATCAACCAAATGTGAAAATTCGATTACCTGAATCACCACTGCAACAACTGATTTATTTTACCTACTTATTCTTCATTAAGTTATTTACAAAATCCCTTCAGTATGTATTAAAATAAATTCTACTATAGATATCACACCATTATACCGAAAGAAATACATGCACAAGAATTAAAACATATCAACACAGTAATTTTTGGACAATGTCCTCGAAAAAACCCAATGCGGGAAAACCAATGCAACAGAGGAGGATTTTATTATTTAGCTTTTCTTGGGTACAACTAGGGTGCCAAATTGGCTCACCCAATAGAGAGAAATTCTCTGACACCCCCCTTAGGCTCAACGTCAATCCAGCTAGCCTCTGTGTAGCTCCCAGACCCTCTGCGTTAGCACTCTGCCTCTCTACGTCAACACTTGGCCTCTCTACGTCACCCACGCAGGCCCTTCGGTGACTGTGTAGTCCTGCTGCCTCTGTGTCTTCTTGAGTGGCATTGCCTCTGCCTCTCTGATATCTGCCTGGTCCTCTGACACTATCCTTGCCTCTCTGTTACGTACTCACTACCTTCTTGCTGCAATCCAGTCTTCTAGTTTGAGTTTCTCGGCAAGCCTTGCTCCAGAAATTGAACAGATTGGTCTCCCTCAGTGTATCTCCAACTAACCCTCAAGTCTTCTCTTATACTTTTCTTGTTGATGAATCAACGACCGAGATTAAGTCCCTAATCAATGGCTAAGATTATAATAGACTTGATGTTCGTCTCTTAAAAGCTTCTCCTCCTTATCTTTATTAATACCCATTAATATTTTTATTTTCCTAAGTTTAGACTTAAGAACCTATTAAAAATATTAATTATTTTAATAACTCTTCATCCAGATGGAATTTTCCAAAACAATTTTGGGACTTGGAGATCTCATGTGTTTTAGCCTCTCCACCAATTTTCATGGCTAGAGCACATCTGATGCTACCCCAAATCGACACTCCCTCTTAGCGAGGAATGTGCTCTAGTAATAGTCCACCACTGTGCATCACCCTGATTATACGGCACCGGTTCCTGTGCTGATGTTTGGCCTTCCTGCCTAACATCCTTTGCAGTTGCATCCTGTACTGTTGCCCATGGCTCTACCACTGCCACTGCTACATCTATACTTCAACTCCCTCTGCATCCATGCTACTACTGGTCCTTCCTCCCAACGCTGCATCTGCACTGCAATTCCCTCCATATTCGTGCTGCTGTTGGTCCTTCTTTCCAACACTGCATCTGCACTGCAACATCATACCCATGTTGCTACTGAAATGGATTCTTTATCATCTCCATCTTCTCCGCGAAATAAGCAAACTTTGTTCTTCCAATGGCCTTGGTAAGGATGTCTACCACCTGTTCTCCTATAGGAGTGTAGCTCAATTGTACAGCTCCTCGTTGGACATTGTCTTTGACAAAGTGACACCGAATATCAATGTGCTTTGACCAATCTTGAAATACTGGTTTCTTAGAGAGCTTGATGCAACTCTGATTATCACACATGATCCTGGTCGCTTCCATCCTTCTTCTAATTAGGTTCACAAGAAGTTTTCTAAGCCATATGGCTTCGCATGAAGCTATGTTGGCAACCATATATTCTACTTCAGCTAAGCTCAGAGCTATGGATTTATGTTTCCAACTACACCAGGAGGTCATTCCTGATCTAATGTTGAAATAGTACCCAAAGGTACTTTTCCGATCCACTGAACTTCCAACCCAATCTACATTAGTAAATCCACTCAATTTGATATCCTTACTCCTCGTGTACAAGAGTCCATAGGCGACTGTTCCCTGTATATATTTGAGAACATGTTTGGTTGTTGCCCAATATGCCCTCTTCGGTTCCACCATGAACTAACTGAGGGTGTTGACAGCGTAATAAATCTCTGGCTTGGTATTGACCAAGTACATCAACGACCCTACGAGCTACCTGTATAAGGTGAGATCAACATCCTTGTCTTCTGATGCATCAATTTTCTTCTAGTTGGTGATCATTGGAGTAACCATAGGCCTACAGTCCTGCATCTTAAATTTCTTCAGAATTTCTGTAGCATATCTCCCTCGTCTAAGTAAGATCTCCCCCTTCTGCTGCCAAAATTCCAACCCCAGGAAATAGTGCATCTGTTCGAAATCCTTCATGTCGAATTCTGTGGCTAGATTCTTCTTGTAGTCCTTGATGAGCTTGAATGATCCTGTTAGGAAGAGATCATCCACATATAATACTAGGATTAGAGGCTCATTCTCTACAACCAGATAGTAGATATTTGAATCTACGTCACTCTTGACGAACCCCATCTTTTGCAAGTAGCCATCAATTCGACTATACCACGCTTTAGGTGCCTGTTTGAGCCCATACAAGGTTTTCTTTAATCTGCATACATGAGACTTATTCTCATGTGTCTCAAAGCCTTCTGGTTGTTCAATGTATACTTCTTCTTCTATTACCCCGTTCAAGAATGTCGTTTTGACATCCATTTGATGAATCTCCCACCCCATTTGAGCTGCAAGAGATATCACTGTTCTAATAGATGTATACCTGGCTATTGGGGCGAAGGTCTCCTCGTAGCAAATTCCTTTCTTCTAAGCATACCCCTTAGCCACAAACTTGATTTGTATTTTTCCACACTATTGTCTGCAGTGTATTTAATCTTGTAGATCCTTCTCAAACCTACCACCGATCTGTCTTGAGGCCTAGGCACTACGTCCCAGACATCGTTCACCATTATAGAGTTGTATTCCTCTACCATCGCATCCATCCAAACTTGATGTTGAGAGGCCTCCTCAAAATTGGAAGGCTCCCCATCCTGAGCTACTAAGGCCTAATATTTATCTGGCTATTTTTGCTCCCTTTTATTGTTTCTGGGTGCACCGATGAAATCTTCTGCATCTCGCAGAATCTGTCAAAGTTCCCGACTCGTTCTTCCTCTGGTAGCAGGTGCATCTGTTATCTCCTCCTCTTCCTGTGATTCTTCCTGTTTTGAGGGAGAATTCTTGTCTTCCACTTGTTGACGTGGTTTGACCAACAACTCATCTTTTGACTGCTCCTCGGAAGGCATTTCTCGAGATTTTCTAAAGGCCCTATCTTCCATGAACTTCACATCTTGTCGAACTACTACCTTCCTGCTCCCTGGAAGATAGATTCTATATGCCTTAGTGTTCTCGCTATATCCCACTAGATATCCTTTCTCTGCAGTTTGATCTAACTTCTTCCTTTTCTCCTCTGGTATATGACAATATGCTAAACTCCCAAATATCTTGAAATGGCTAATTTCAGGTGTCTTCCTGGTGAAGACTTTCTCTGGAGTAATCTTGCCAATGCCCTATGAGGAGTTCTATTCTGGACATAGGCTGTCGTGTTGCATGCTTCTGCCCATTGCATGCTTTTTCCCACAGGAATTTTGGCATATCCTGATCATACATCATGGCCCTGGTTGCTTCCACGATAGTCTTGTTCTTCCTCTCTGCTACTCCATTCTGCTCTAGATTGTAAGGAGTTGTCCACTCTCTTTTGATGCCCTCCCTAGCGCAAAAACCAGTGAAGTCCTTATTGACATATTCTCCACCAATGTCTGAGCGCAAAACTTTTATTTTCTTCCCTATCAGATTCTCCACCAGAGCCTTGAACTCTTTGAATCGACAGAAAACCTCATCCTTGGTTTTCAGAAAATAAATCCAAGTTTTCCTGGAGTTGTCATCAATGAAGGTGATGAAGTACTCAACACCACTAAGAGCTTTAGTGGACACTGGTCTGCAAATATCTGAGTGTATCAATCCTAGTACACTCTTGGCGCTATTTTTACTTCTAGGAAATGTTGATTTGGCATACTTGCCCAGAGCACATCCTCTGCATACATCATCTCGTTCTGTACTAAGGTTTGGAACTCCTGTTACAGTTTTCTTGAGAATTATCAAAGCCCCATGGTGGAAATGTCCATTCTTCTGTGCCATATTTCATTCAAATCCTTGTTTCCATTACTACCTATTAGTGCCATTGGTGATTCTAGCTGTAACCTGTACAATCTGTTACTTCTAATTGTGAGCTGCAGTTTCTTTTTCCAACTCAGGTGTTTGACATATACTTTCTCCTTAATGAAGAAAACGTCATATCCCTTGCCTTGAAGTTGTGATACGGAAAGTAAGTTCATCCCTAGTCCTGGCACATGCGACACATTGGTAGTACATAACTGCCCTCTTGTTTCTGTTTGAAAAACTATGGTACCCTTCCCTGCTAGAGTACACTTTGCTTTATTCCCATGGTGATCTGAAAATTCATCCTTTCCTCCTGATAATCTAAGAAACATTCCCGGATTGCTGTCATATGCCAGGAGGCTCCACTGTGTATAGACCATATCTCTGATGATGCAGAGCTTGTCACACAAGCAACTTCTTCTTCCAATCTGGAAGCCAACATAGAGAAATCGAAATTGTTATCTCTTGTGCAAGTTTTTGAAAATCTACACGAGTCTCCTGATGTAGATGCCTTTGCACCATGATCTCGACCCATAATTGATTTTCCCTTCCTGTCTCTGATTCCTTGCTCTGATACCATGTGAAAAGTCAATTACCCGAATCACCACTGCAACAACTAATTTATTTTACCTACTTATTCTTCATTAAGTTATTTACGAAATCCCTTTAGTAAATATTAAAATAAATTCTACTGTAGATATCACACCATTAAACAGGAAGAAATACATGCACAAGAATCAAACACATCAACATAGTAATTTTTGGACAATTGTCCTCGGAAAAAACCGATGTGGGAAAACCGGCGCGGTAGAGGAGGATTTTATTAATTAGCTTTTCTTGTTGAGTACAATTAGGGTGCCAAACTGGCTCACCCAACAGAGATAAATTCTTCGGCACCTCCCCTAGGTTCAACGTTAGTCCAACTAGCCTTTGTGCAACTCCCAGACCCTCTACGTCAGCACTTTGCCTCTCTGCGTCAGCACTTGACCTCTCTATGTCACCCACGCAAGCCCTCCAATGACTGCGCAGTCTTGCTTCCTCTGCGTGTTCTTCAGTGGCTTTGTGTCTGCCTCTCTGATCTCTACTTGCTCCTCCGGCACTGTCCCTGCCTCTCTGTTATGTACTCGCTACCTCTTGCTGTAATCCAGTCTTCTAGTTCGAGTTTCTCAGCAAGCCTTGCTCCAAAAATCGAACTGATTGGTCTCCCTCAGTGTATCTCCAACTGACCCTCAAGTCTTCTCTTATACTTTTCCTGTTGATGAATCAATAATCGAGATTAAGTCCCTAATCAACGGCTAAGATTAAAATAGACTTGATCTTTGTCTCTTAGAAGCTCCTCATCCTTATCTTTATTAATACCCATTAATATTTTTATTTTCCTAAGTTTAGACTCAGGAATCCATTAAAAATATTAATTATTTTAATAACTCTTCATCTGGATGGAATTTTCCAAAACAATTTTTGGGTCTTGGAGATCACATGTGCTTTAGCTTCTCCACCAATTTTTATGGCTAGAGCACATCCAATGCTACCCCAAATCAACACCAAACATCATGAATGTGTGAAGAAAATTATATACCTGAAATAAACCAAGAAAATGCTACAAACATGATAAGGGAAAATCATATTATATGCACTCTTTATTGAAATCCACATCATAGGAGCAGTTATCTTAACGAATCCATGTATCAATATCATTTAGGACGAAAAGAACTGAGTTATATTAAAACAATATTGATTTTTGTGCTATTAAGTCTCATGATAACAATTCATCATGGAAGGGCCACACTCTACAAAAGATCGAGTTAGGATGGTCAGATCCTTTTACGATCTGGTAATTCTAAACACTCAGAGGTTCATATTGTCTTGCATCATCAAAGATGACAACTCCAAGAACAAAGAATGATGTAAAAACATTACAAGCCATGAAAAATGATGTCAAACCTTTCAATAAATATGCTTTGAGGACAAGGTGTTTCATAAAAGGAAGGAAATGTAATGGTTATGAAGATAAAGATAACATTAAGTAATAAGTAATAATTAGTATAATGAAAATACATGTCTCAAACGACATGACTATTAATGAAAGGGCACTCCAACTTAAGTATATATTCAAGGCCCTCATTTGTAAATCATATCAATTTTTTCATACATTATTCAATATTATTCTAAATGGATTTATTAATTTTATTCCAAATATTTTGGATATTTAACTCATGAGCCAGGTTTAGCTATTTGAAGGAGAAAATGAGAAAAATCGTCTCTATCTAGAGAGATTAAGAAGGAAATCTCAACAAAATTAGCATCATACATCCTCGTGGAAGTGCCTCTAATGTGGGTATTGTTAGGATTCCAAGAAACTCTCCTAGGTTGTAGCTCGGAGATTCTTGGTAACATATAAATTCAACTATTGTTGCAGGTTTAATGGAAGGAATGATGGTTTGGTTCAAGCCAGATAACCACTTTCACTTTGTTTCACTCCAGACATGCATGAACACCCTCAGACTATAAGGCTTTAGACCACCAATGCTCACAGTTTTAGATGTTAGGTGAATATGGAGAATACTGACCACACCAGCAGATGCACAAGACCATGTGATGGCTGGCTGCAACCAGTAAAGAAACCTGTAAATTTAATCTATTAATGCAAGGACAGGATGACAACTCTCTTGCATTAGATAGAAAGAAACCAGAGAAACCTATTCAGTGATGCAATCAATACTTTAACACAAAGATAAGATGACAGTTATCTAGTGCTAAAGACCAGGAGCTCAAGAATACAACATATTAGGCACAAGCTTAGAATAAGAAGAAAATGGATAGTGAGCAGTTAAAAACAAAAGAAGCATGTATTAGCTGAAAATGAAGATGAGACACTGCAAGTGACAAAATTTCTATAGTCTCCAGAAGTTGAACCTTATATCAAATGCCAACCCTGATTACGTCTTGTTTCTGGATATTTATAAGTTTACAATACTATGGCACTTGGCCGTTTAGGTATGGAGGGGTCATAATTGACCACCAACTACATTTAATTGCTTGATGGAGTCTCTGAACGAAATTGCTTGTTTCAGTGGGTGAACCCGATCTGTTCAGGTGTTGTGCTGTCCTTTTAGGCTATTGGAGTGCTCGTATTGGTGGAGTCCATGACTACTAAATTCAATTACAGAGTTGTGCTTGTCCTTTTCTTCTTTCGGCCATGCTTTTTCGTTAAATATGGTTGTTGGGGGTTTGATTGTGACTAATGATGGCATACTTGGTCATCTCCTTCTTTGGGCAATAGAATGGTCAGAGGACGTCGAATGCATGGGTAGGTGGACGATTTGGGTGAGCGAGAAGAATGATCGTCGGATCAAGAAAATGGACAGTGGAGATGGCTCGACGGAGGCTATCGACCAAGGTGGGAGCGGGGTGTGTTAGGACCGTTGGATCTTCTGCGGACAGATTAGATGGTCATCGGGCTATGGAGTTGCACAGAAGTTTAACGAGCGGGGCGGATTGGTAGGGCGGTAATGGTTTTTATCGCACCACTTTTGGGTGTAAAGTGGTAAAAACCTGAGGCCGAGCGATTCCATTCAACGATCGACATGTAGCAGCGGATGAGAGAGGAAAACTGCTCTCATCGCGCGCTAACGCTCGATTAATTTGTCGGAGCGATGAGAGTGAAGACCGTCAGATATTGACGGGGATAATCTGACAGTGGAGAGTTGTGGAGTGGGTCGCCTTTATCGGGTGCAACGAGAGCCGTGGATCAGCAGGAAGATCGAGGGCGAGAATGCGGTGCAACAAGTTTTGAACGCGTTAAGACATATGGTAGGGTTTTGTGGTAGGTTTGGGATTTTGTGCTCGGGGCTAAAGTCAAAGGGGGTTATTTTGTCGGGTTTAGGAGGCAAGTAGGGAAATAGAGGTGGTGGAGAGCAGTGTTGCACTAATTGGGAAAAGATCACGATAATATCGTATTATCGTGATTTTTTCAAAATGACGATTAAATCGAGCGATAAAATCGGAAATTTTTTTTGGGCCAATTTTTTCGAAAAAATCGTGGAATTTTTTTTTTGTTTATGAGGAGGAGGTGGTGACCCAAGCTACCCCTATCACAAGTAGAGGACCTGGTCTACCTCTTGTAGCTCCTTCTTTAGCTTCTAGAGCATAGTAGACTCCAGATTCTACTGCCAACTCCACCGACATCTACATCTAGAGGGGCAAAGGAAATCAGTACTATTAGACTTTAGTTATTTGGTTCATTTCATTGTATATGAAATTATGGCTCATGATATGAGATACATTATTATATTTTTTGTTGATATTTTGAGGTTGAGTTGGGACTCAGGAATTAGGACTTACTATTTAGGACATGATTCACTATTATGTGTGATTTTAGCACTAGAAATGATATTAAACATCTTATATATTAGTTCTTTTATCATATTTATGTGCCAATGTATTTATTTTATGTTGTAGATGGTTTAGATATTAAAAACATTGAAAAAAATTGAATATTTTTGTACCAAACGATTTTTTCCCGATTATTACCGATTTTTTCCCAATTATTATGATTTTTTCCGATTTTTTCCCCGCACTGAATTAATCCCGGTAACGATTAGTGCAACATTGGTGGAGAGTAAGCGGGGTAGAAGGAAAAAAGAAGAGTGACCAATGTGAAACTCCTTCTTTGGACATAACAATCAGGCCATGATCCTTTTTGATCTTAGAATATCAGCGTTGCATAGCAGAGCTAACACTGGCTCCTTCTGGGGATGAAATCCTCCCTATGAGGTTTCAAGAACTATAGACCACTGCCTTTCATACAAAAACAAGATCAACAATATTTCCTAGTGTCCATTGGGCATGGAGTCTAATTAAGCCTACACTAAAACTTGTAATAAGAACATATTTACAATGTTGAGGCCTGAAAGCCTTAAACAACATAAACTTTCAAAACCCACCATTGATTGGGCCATCAAAAACTGTGTCTCCTTCCATACTTTGCAACATGAAAGTGTTGTTCCCCTGGATTTGAGCAATGACAAAAGGTCCAGTCCACAGAGCATCGAACTTCCCATGATTGCCTTTCTTTTCCTTCAGTGCATCCCATTTAAGCACCAAGTCTCCAACTTGAAAATTGTCCATCTTGGCCTTTCTGTCAAAGGCTTCCTTGATTCTCTTTTGATGTGCTGCAGACTTTTCAATCAGTTGATCTCTGATCTTATGTACTTCAGCCAAGTCATTAATCCTCTTTTCCATGTCATTTTCCTCATTCTGCTCTTCCTACAAGAACTTGGCCACAGGGAGGGTCAGCTGAATTGGGAATACAACCTCAGTGCCATATACCAGCTTGAACGAGGAATTCCCGGTGGATTTCTTGGTAGTCACCCTATCAGCGCACAATGCATACTTCAGTTTGGAATCCCAGTTCCTTTTGTTGTCATCCAACAACTTTTTGATTATCCTTATCAGGCTCTTGTTGGATGATTATACCAGACCATTACCTTGAGGGTAATATGAGGTGGAATGTCCTAGCTTAATGCCCATTGAGTCACACATGTCCACCAACTCTTTTGCCCTGAAGGTTGCTGCATTGTCTGTAACCAATTTGTGTGGATAGCCAAACTTGGTGAAAATGTTTTCTGTCAGAAACTTCATACCACATGGTGATCAGCTTTCCTGGTAGGGATGGCCTCGATCCATTTAGTAAAGTAGTCAGTGGCTACTAAGATCCATCTGTGCTAGCCACTAGAATGTGTATTAATTTCCCCTCTGAAATCCAAGCCCCACTGCTGGAAAGGGCCATTGGCATGTATTGGCTTTAAGGGTAAGGACTTCAACTGTTGTTTTCCTTCAAACCACTAGCATTTGTCACAGGATCTCACAAATGAAAAGACATCAGAAAACAAAGTGGGCCAATATTACCCAGCTCTGAGGATCTTGTGGGATGTGGTTTTCCAATAGTGATGTCCTCTACAAATGATGGAATGAAGTTGATGCATGACCTCCACAGATTGTTCTTTGTCCAGACATCTTAAAAGGATTCCAGATGGATCCCTCCAGTAGAGCAAGTTTTCATGAATACAGAACTTGGCTGCGCTGAGGTTAACAGTCCTAGCTTGGCTTGAACTAAGACCTAGAGGAACTTCTAGCTTTAGCAAAAATTGAGCTATTGCAGAATACCATTTACAAGAAGCTAGATTTTCAGCCAACAATTGGTCATGTCCTACTGTTGCTTCTTCTGTCGGTCCATCCTCTGAATTTGTACCCATGCAGTTTATATCAAGCATTTTGTAATTTTCTTCAACCATCAGTTGAGCAAGGCCTTGACCCTTGACCAGTTTGGTGGGCTTCAATTCTATGTTGAATTCAATTAGCTTTGCAATCCATTTCGCCCTTCTTCCATCAACATCTGGCTGCGTTAGGACATCCTTTACTGAAGCAGAGGGCACATATGCAATTACCTTGGAGTGCAGAATGTAGATTCGGAAAGCTTTTAAAGATTTGATAAGGGCATAAGCCTATTTTTCGATAATATCATACCTTAGTTCAAAATCCCTTAATGTTTTGCTGAAGAATGCCACTGGATGCTCTGATCCCTCATCATCTTTCTGCAATAAGACTGCTGCAAAGGTGTCACCCGAAGCAAAGGAGAAGATATGGAACTCCTTGCTATAGTCTGGGCTAATCAAAGTGTGAGCTTCCATAATAGCTCTCTTGATGGCTTCAAAAGATCTTCTTACAACATCAGTCCATTTGATCTTTGATCCCTTTTTTAGCATGGAGGTGATGTGTTTTACCAGTTCTACAAAATTAGGAATAAACCTCCTTACAAAATTTATTTTGCACATAAAGGATTGGATATCCCTTTTTGATCTTGGGACAGGCAAGGCCTATATTGATTTCACTCTTTCTGGATCAATCTTGACACTTGCAGCAGAAACAATGTGTCCTAGCAGTTTGCCCTCTTCTAAAGCAAATTGTGACTTTTTAGGATTCACTGATATCCCAAACCTTCTGCACTTTAGAAATACTTTCTTCAAATGGTACAAATGATCTTGATGGCTACTTGGAATACATTGTTATGTCATCCAGGTAGACAAGGACAAACTTATCCTTCTCTCCTACAAATGCTATATACATGGCTCTCTGAAAGGTAGCTCCAACATTCATCAGCCCAAAAGGCATCTTAGAGTACATGAACGTGCCCCAAGGAGTGGTGAAAGCAGTATTTTCTTGATCATCTGGATGTACATCAACCTGGTTATACTCTGAAAATCCATCCAGGAAAGACATCACTTTGGCTCTTGAGACTTTCTGCAGCAAATGCTCCATCTTGGGCAGAGGATAATTGTCTTTCTTAGAGCATTTGTTCAGGTTATTGAAATCAACACAGAGCCTGATTTCTCCACTTTTCTTCCTCACCACTACCAAGTTAACTACCACTTCGAATATCTCAGAGGAACTATGATTCTGGCAACCAATAACTTCCTGATTTCCTTTTCAATCAGAGGGAGGAGCAAAGGATTCATGGGTCTCAGCTTCTGCTTGAAAGGAATGGTGTCTTTCTCTAATGGGATCTTGTGCTGGATGATCTTTTTGTCATAAGTTTTAAGGTCATTGTATTCCCAGGCAAAGACATCAACAAATTGCTTCATTAAGGTGTAGTACTCAGAAGTTTGGGCAGCAGACAAATGGGTGGACAGATTTATATACTTTGGATGGTCTGGACTCCCTATGTTATGTCTATGGACTGTAGACTGATCTTCTTTTTGGGCAATCTTATGAGGCACATCATTATGGTTAAACAACTTCTCTAGAGGCACTAGCCCTTTAGGTATATGGTTGCTAGGCAACTGTACAATGTTGTCTTGGCCAATTCTATTCTTTAGCTGGGGCTGGGGACATTCCTCCAAGGTTTCATTCTCTTGATCAATTTGCATTTCAGAGAATTCATCAATGACTTGCAGAAACCTATTTACTTCATCATCATCCTCAAAGACCTTCTAGTGTTGGACGTTATCAGGCAAGGATGGTCTATATTTTATCTGGACTTCATAAACCAACTTAGGGGGCATGAGAAGGATGAACATGCTAGCAGACACCGCAAGGGAATCAACAAGCTGATTTTTTACTCTAGGAATATATGAGATACAAAAACTATCAAAAGAATCCTTGAGTCTCCATACCTCATCTCTATATGCTTTCAGCCTCGGGTGCCTTGCTTGGAATGTTTTGTTCACTTTTTGAATGATGAAATCAACATCTCCAAACACCTTTATGTCTCTGATTCCCATGTCTTTGGTAGCGTTTAAGCCCAATATCAGAGCCTCATACTTTGCTATATTGTTGGTGACCTGGAAAGTCAGCTTAAAAAACAGATGTGTGCTTTCTTGTTTTGGAGACACCAACACCACTCCTGCTCCTGCAGTTTCCTTTGAACAGGCTCCATCAAAGAACATCTCCCAAGTCTGTGTCCCTTCTTCCTCCATGGCTTGGCTTACTAGTTTCCTGAGCTGCACCAAGGCCCTCTAGGATTCTTCAATTTGGAGAATACATGCTCCAAAATCAGTGTCCACAGCGTAAATGGGATGATTAGTGGGATTTTTCTCATCACTGATAATATAGGCCAGCTGGGCTTCCCTGTACAATCTTCTGCTTTCTCCTCCAAACACTGGGACATCGGCATAAAATAAGTCATTTTGCAATGTCCCACCTAACCTCTTAATCCACCCTTTGGAAAGTAGCATACGAAACTTAGGGGGGACATCTGCTACCACAATATCCATCATCATTCTCTTCATGGGCAGTTGACTCAGAGTGATAGCCAAATCTTTGATTAACTCTAGACATTGCACCTTCCTTGAATCAAAGGAGAATAAATCGTGATAAGGTCTGGTAATGTCAAGGCCTAACTCTTCCATGACAGCTTTGTGTAGGAGTTTATAGGGTAAGTTCCTCAGACAGAACACCAAAAGGACACTGCTCACAAACAGATCACAGATCAATACACCAGTA
>APFE030086670.1:36098-56300 GCA_000404065.3 Pinus taeda
GCAATTTATTAATAAAAGAATGAAAATTTACATAAGCTTCTCTCATGCACGGTTAACCTACAAATGACCCTCCATGCGCTTAAAATAGAATTCATGGACCAATCGGGTGTCAAGCCACGGATCAAGTGTCGGTAATACCGAGGAGAGAATGAACCGTCGGATCACTACATATCGTGACCGTCGGATTGTAAGTTACAAAATGTACAACGGTAAAGAAACACACTTTACCTAACTCTATACCTAACTCTATACTAGACCAAGTTGAACTTAACTATTTCCTATGTGTCGGAATATCCTAACACTTTGGGCATTAGATTATGGAAGGTGCTTGTGTCCAACAGACAGTTGTGGAGGACTTTGTCATGAATGGTCAGAGAGACATAAAACGATGGGGAATTGTTATCAGCAGGTTCAGTCATCGGGCTAAGCACAACTGCCAGTTTATCATCTTGTAAATTCATATAGTCATTGGGTGCTTGTGTGGCTTTCAGCTCAAGGGCATCAAGGATGGGCTTCCTAAAGGCCTCACTCTTTACAAGTTCTATCAGAGGTATATATATTTTCAACTTCTAGACTTCTGATTCAAAACTGAAAGGGGAAGTGGACTTGTCAGGGCCTCTTACTTCTTGAGTTGGTGCTTTGAGGATGATGGGATTAGCTGCTGGCCTCTTCTGTTTGCTGATCTGCTGCTCTGTGGGGACAATAGCTCTTTGGGCAGGATTCTGTTTGACATTACTTGTTCTTGACCTCAAGTTATACCTTTGTTGGTCTTCAGTCTGCAGAACAGCTTCTCTGTCCCACTCTTGACTGGTCTGGTCTCTAAGTAAAGACTCCTCGTACGCAGCTAATGTGAAAAAGGCAGCACTGCCCTTGTCTTCCATATAGTGAGTCTCATCCTCTTCATCAGACTATTCCTCCTCCATGACTACGTTCTGGAAAGGAGCCTTAACCCTTTGTTCTTCATTGGCCTCTTTGCTCCTCTGAATGATCTGCAATTGTTCATTTACTTTTCTAAATGGATTTAGATTTCTAGGAGCAAATGAATTAGGAAGCCTTGCTTTCCCAGAACTCTGCTCAACCTTCAGTTTGGATATTTCAGCAGCCAATGTCTCTATCATTTTAGTCATTTTGTCTATCTTGGGCTCTAAAGATGAAGAAGAAGAAGAAGCCTCACTTCTCTGCCTCCTTCTATTAGCATGTCCTTTGAGTTCTTCTGCAGCCATGATATCGGATTCCACCTCCGAGGCTGCATCTTGCATTTTAGCTAGAGAAGCACATCTTCTTTCTCTTAATAGCAGGCAGAAATCAGAATCAAAGGCATTGGCATAGGTGAGTTTAGCAGAGGTGGGGGTAGGCTTTACTTCGGTTGGTATCTTGCTATACATTTGATTGAATCTTTTGTTAAAATCAGACAATGACTCCCCATTTTCCATTTTGAGGTTGCCAAACTCGGTATGGTAATATAGTAGGTCTTTCTTATCTCCCTAGTGCTTTAAAACCACATCATCTAATGCCTCAATGTCTGCTATAAACCTAGGGGCGAGCTCTCTAAACCACTTTCTAGCCTCTCCATCAAGGCTTTGGACAAATACTCTCATCCGCACATCATCTTCACTGATATCTAGGTTATCAACATAGCTATAAAAAGACTCTAAGGTGTTCTTCAGCTGTTACTCCCTCTATACCAGTGAACTTAGGCATGTATTTATGATATTCTCCTGCAGGCATGGCATTCAAAGGAATAGGCAGGACCAGGGGTCCATACCTAGTGGCTATGATTCTTTCCATTTTGGTAGGTGCTTGTGGGCTTGCCATGACTAGGGTAGAGGGAAGGATACTGGCAGTTTGAAAGGTAGGGAGTTGAGAAATGACTGGCATGGCTAAAGGAATATGATGGACTAGAAGGGATGCTTTCTTTGGACTGAGATCCAAAGGGGAACTTATTGGACAAGGAGCTTTATGAATCTCTGGGAGTATTTCTTTACTGATAGTGCTAGGCTCTATATTTTCAACATGTGCATGCTCGGTTATAAGCCTTTCTTGCAGAGATGCATAAGATTGTTTAGGCTTACTTGATCCTGATGCTCCTTTTCGTGATATCTTGCTTTGCTTGACAATCTTCTTAGGGTCAGGCATTGGGTCAGCTAGTGATTTCTGAGGATTTCTCCGAGTATGTCTCACAAACTGAGCCAGAACTGTAATGTGGAGTTGCCACGAGGTTTGGCCTCTAGTAGAGTCGCCAGATAGATGATTACAACCAAAAATGTGTCCAGACTTTGTCTACCATCAAAGCTAGATCTGTGTCGTTCTCCCAGGGAAGTTAAGCTTCAATCTCCTCTCCCTGACAACGGTGCCAATTATGTTAGGATTCTGAGAAACTCTCCTAGGTTGTAGTTCGGAGATGCCTGGTAACATATAAATTCAACTATTGTTGCAGGTTTAATGGAAGGAATGATGGTTTGGTTCAAGCTAGATAACCACTTTCACTTTGTTTCACTCCAGACATGCATGAACACCCTCAGACTACAAGGCTTTAGACCACCAATGCTCACAGTTTTAGATGTTAGGTGAATATGGAGAATACTGACCACACCAGCAGATGCACAAGACCATGTGATGGCCGGCTGCAACTAGTAAAGAAACCTGTAAATCTAATCTATTAATGCAAGGACAGGATGACAACTCTCCAACATTAGATAGAGAGAAACCTGAGCAACCAATTCAGTGATGCAATCAATACTTTAACACAGAGATAAGATGACAGTTATCTAGTGCTAAAGACCAGGAGCTCAAGAATACAACATATTAGGCACAAGCTTAGAATAAGAAGAAAATGGACAGTGAGCAGTTAACAGCAAAAGAAGCTTGTATTAGCTGAAAATGAAGATGAGACGCTACAAGTGACAAAATGTCTACAGTCTCTAGAAGTTGAACCTTACATCAAATGCCAACCCTGATTACATCTTGTTTCTAGATATTTATAAGTTTACAATACTATGGCACTTGACTGTTTAGGTATGGATGGGTCATAATTTACCATCAACTGCATTTAATTGCCTGATGGAGTCTCTGAACGAAATCGCTTGTTTCAGTGGGTGAATCCGATTTGTTCAGGTGTTGTGCTGTCCTTTTAGGCTGTTGGAGTGCTCGTACTGGTGGAGTCCATGACTGGTAAATTCAGTTATAGAGTCGTGCTTGTCCTTTTCTCCTTTCGGCCATGCTTTCCATTAAATATGTTTGTTGGGGGTCTGACTGTGACTAATGATGGTGGAGTTGGTCATCTCCTTCTTTGGGCAATATAATGGTCAGAGGACGTGGAATGCATGGGTAGGGGATGATTTGGGTGAGCGATAAGAATGACCGTCGGATCAGGAAAATGGACGGCGAAGATGGCTCGGCAGAGGCTATCGACCGAGGTGGGAGCGGGGTGTGTGAGGACCGTTGGATCTTCTCCGGACAGATCGGACGGTCATCGAGCTACGAAGCTGCACGAAAGTTTAACGGGCAGGGGCGGATTGGTAGGGCGGTAATGGTTTTTATCGCACTGCTTTCGGGCGTAAAGTGGTAAAAACCTGGGGTCGAGCGATTCCATTCAACGATCGACATGTAGCAGCGGATGAGAGAGGAAAACCGCTCTCATCACGCGCTAACGCTCGATTAATTTGACGGAGCGATGAGAGCGAAGACAGTCAGATCTTGACGGGGATGATTTGACGGTGGGGACTTGTGGAACGGGTTGCCTTTATTGGGTGCGACAAGAGCCGTTGGATTAGCGGGAAGATCAACGACGAGAATGTGGCGCGATAAGTTATGAACGCGCTAAGACATATGGTAGGGTTTTGTGGTAGGTTTGGTGTTTTGCGCTCGGGGCTAAAGTCAAAGGGAGTTATTTTGTCGAGTTTAGGAGGCAAGTAGAGAAACAGAGGTGGTGGAGAGTAAGCGAGGTAGAAGGAAAAAAGAAGAGTGACCAATGTGAAACCCCTTCTTTGGACATAACAATCAAGCCATGATCCTTTTTTATCTTAGAATATTAGCATTGCATTGCAGAGCTAACAGGTACACCTTGCAAGGTAACAAGATGAATGTGCATGAAGTGGAATGACCTCTATGAAGAAGCATGGATTGAGTTGATCTCCTCTAATAGGTGCGCAGGTATAAGTCAATATGGCAAATGTGGCATGATTCTTATGTAGATATGTGTTATGGAACTATTACCCACCAAAAGTGGGCGACCTCTGTGAAAATTCGAGAATCCTTGAATCACTACTGCAACAAACTAATATTACTTCTCCTACTTGTTAATCCATGCAAGTTATTTACTGTGTTATACTGTAAATATCGAAGTAAATACAACTGTAGGCTTCACAACTTTAAATAATATGCGGAAACAAGAATCTGAACAAGAAAGAAATAACACACAACCGACACCGTTGTTTTTGGACCAATGTCCCCGGAAAAACCCAATGTGGGAAAACTGGTGCAACAACTAGGTTTTATATTATTAAGCAGTAGTTTCTGAATACAATCTTTGGATGTCTTACTAGCTATTTGATATAGAGAATCTGACTGGCAGAGAATTAGTGAGAAATACCTCACACAATCACTCGAGATCTGTCACTGATCTAGCCACTGAATGGCTAGCCCCACGCTGCCTCTGCGCAACTTTTGTACAATCACTGCGTTGCTCTGCATCATAGCTGATGGTGACTGCGTCACTCCTAGCTGATCGATTTGATGGCTAGATGCTCAATCCAGTGGCCCTCTAGTTTCACATCCTGGCTCTTGACACTGGATCTGATCTGATCCTCGACAAAATTGCAAATCTACTCTCAGGCTTTGCACTGTCTCAACATGGCACTACGCTACCAGCGTGGCTCTGCACTACCTCTTTTGGATCTCTCTTTGCCTTCTCTACAATGTAACCACGGATTAGGAAACCACTGTTGCGTTGCTCTCTTGAGAAAATCGATCTCTGATCTCTCACCCGACGTGTCTTCAAAATGGCCATCAAGCCTCTTCTTATAATTTCTCGTTGAGTAACCAACGGCCCAGATTATATTCTAATCAATGGCTCAGATCATTTTGGTTTGATCCTTGTCTTCTACTAGAATTTTCACCCCCGGTTTAATTAATACCTTTTAATTATTTTAATTTCTTAAGTTTAGACTTAGCCCTCCATTAAAAGTAATTAATTATTCTAATAAAACCTTCTCTGGGTGGAATTTCCCAAAACAATTTCTAGGTATTCTGGAATACATGTGTCCTGACCTCCCTGCAAATTTTGAGGCTTAGAACACATTCGATGCTACCAGAAATGAACATTCCCTCTTAGCGAGGAATGTGCTCTAGTAATGCAACTTGTTGAAGCGTCACCTTTCTCTGTAACATCTCCCTCTGCGCTGCTGATGTTTGACATCACTACCCACAAACTACTGTGTAAATTTTGCATTTGCGCTGCTACTGGCCTTGCCACTGCCAACACTTTGTCTGCACTGCAACCCTCTCCACCTGTTACCGCTACAACAACAACGGAAAAACACCCAAAAGATTGAACCAAAGGTGTTTAGCGTGATGCATATGTTGTTCGAGTTTTGACTACTTCTAGTCTCTGCACTACCACTGAAGCCACTGCGATGTTGCTGACTCTTCTCTATGCCAACTGCATGGTTGCCAACACTCTCTTTCCGTTGCTCAGACTCTGGCGCTCCTAGCCACTGTAAATGTTACTCTGATGCTCCTCTGCACTAACTAACCTTGGTCCATCCTGCTACTTCTAATATGGGCTCCTGTAGCAAGGTATTGATCCAAGAGGTGGACTCCTCAAGGATCCTGCCCATTTGTAGTTCTTTCAAACTACAGTACTAGATCACCCCACCTCTCCCCTAGAGGTATCTAGGCAATCATGGCAAACTCCTCTTCCTCGATCTTTGCGGTTGCAGCCTGGGGTTCATGTTTCTCTTTCTTGTCCTTCTTCTTGAGAGGACACTACGTAGCATAGTGACCAAATTCACCACACCGGAAACATTGGATCTTTGAGACATCTTTCTTCTTCTTCTGTTGCTCCTACTGCCCCTTTGATGGAAGGGCTGCATTCTCTTCCTCCTCCTTGGGTTTCGTCCCACTATTGTTGCTGCCATCAAGTTTTCACTTCACTAAGTCTCACCTCATCTCTTCCTACTAAAGCGTAGCATACATTCCCTCCCAATCCAACAATCTCTCTCTTTGCCCAGGGTGCTCTGGACAAATACTTTCCATTCTTTTGACACTGAATTCAGGGCCAACCTCACCATTTCTGTAGGCTGAGGTGTTGATCCTATAGCTGCCAGCTGATCTCAAAGTTCTTGAAGCTTTGATAGGAATGGATCAATGCGTTCCCCTTTCTCCATCCTTGCTGATCTTAGCTTCTCCTCCACGTACATCTTCCGTTGCTTGGAAGATCCTTGATATGGCATAGCCAAGGCATCCCACATCTCTTTGGTCGTCCCTTTTCCAGCAATGTGACATACAATGTGATCCCTCACTCCATCGAGGATCAACCGCTTGGACTTCGCCATCTCAGCCTTGTACTTCTTGAGTGGATTTGCATCACTGGGCACAACTACCACACTATCAACATACATCTTGAGATCATGCTCATCTAGAATGCATGAGATCCTAGCCTTCTAGATAGCATAGTTGCATGCTCCATCCAACCGATCTTGATCTCTCAGCTCGTTGGCTGCCATCTCTGCCAACAAAATGTCGAATTGCCTCCTCTCTCCTCTGTGATGCAGCTGGGTTGGCCGACGCACTCCTTGCTGGAGTTAGTAGATCTACTCCTCTCTATTGCTGCTCAACAAATGAGAAATCAAATTCCTTAGCTAGGAATTCTCTGAGGAGAAGATTCCCTCAAGTAGTGTTTCCTTCCCTCTTTTGAAGTTTTTCTGCCCCAGCAACTGCTGCAGAAAACTGCATCTCACCAGAAGACTGCTCTGCCGCTGACAAATCTTGATACGGAAATCTTACCTCTGTCAATTCACTCAGAGAGAGATCTTCTTTGAGAATATTTCCCTCCTGGCCTGGACTATGCAATCCCTCAAGGGATTCGATCTGCTACCTACGCAACACTTCGATCTCCCTCCTTCTCTTCAGCACTGGGCTCTTCCAATCTGCTCTCTTGCTTTACTTGTGCTCTGATACCATGTGAAAATTTGAGAATCCCCGAATCACTACTGCAACAAACTGATATTACTTCTCCTACTTGTTAATCCATGCATGTTATTTACTATGTTCTACTGTAAATATTGAAGTAAATACAACTGCAACCTTCACAACTTTAAATAACATGTGGAAACAAGAATCTGAACAAGAAATAAATAACACACACAAATGACACTGTTGTTTTTGGACCAATGTCCCTGGAAAAACCGAAAGTGGGAAAACAGTGTAAGAGTTGAGGGTTTGTATTATTAAGCAATAGTTTCTAAATATAATCTTTGGATGCCTTACTGGCTATCCGATACAGAGAATTTGACTAGCAGAGAATTAGTGAGAAATACGTCACACTATCACTGGAAATCTGACACTGATCCAACCATTGAATGGCTAGCCCCATGCTGCCTCTCCGTAGCTTCTGCGCGATCACTGCCCTGCTTTGCGTCACAGCTGATGGTGACTGCGTCACTCCTTTTGGTTGATTGATTAGTGGGCTGGATGCTCAATCCATTGGCCCTCCGGTCTCACACCCCGACTCCTGACACTGGATCTGATCTGATCATCAACAAAACTGTTAATCTACTCTCAGGCTTTGTGCTGCCTCAACGTAGCTCTACGCTACCCAGTGTGGCTCTCCGTTGCCTCTTCTAGATCTCTCTCTGCCTTCTCTGCAATGTATCCCCAGATCAGGAAACTCTCCAACTGGAAAACTATCCCTGCCCCTCACTGCAAGAAATATTCTCTATCACCTCTTCGACAATTGTTGTGCTTCTCTCTTGAGAAAATCAATCTTTGATCTCTCACCCGATGTGTCTTCCAAATGCCCATCAAGCCTCTTCTTATAATCTTCTCATTGAGTAACCAATGACCACGATTAGATTCTAATCAATTGATTGGATCATTTTGGCTTGATCCTTGACTTCTAGAAGTTTCACCGCTAGTTTAATTAAAATTTAATTCCCTTTAATTAGTTTAATTTCCTAAGTTTAGACTTAGTCCTCCATTAAAAATAATTAATTATTTTAATAAAACCTTCTCCGAGTGGAATTTCCCAAAACAATTTTTGGGTATTCTGGAATACATGTGTTCTAGCCTCCCTACAAATTTTGAGGCTTAGAGCACATCTGATGCTACCAAAAATCAACAACCTCTAGGAGAAATTTTCTCCTCTTCATCTCTTCCATCCAGTAGCCAACAACTTCTGAGAGTGTTAGGTTTTGATGAGTTTGGTAGTAGAGGACAGGTGTTCTAGTCTCGGAATGTGTTTTAGAGCCTAAGGAATGTGAGATCTCTGAAACCCATAAAAGGTTTCGTGAGATAAGATTGGGAGACACCTTAATTAAATTAATTAGCCATCATTTAAATATTTCACTTAGGAAAACTGGTTAATTAAAGTTAATTAGTTAAGGAAGTTCGTTTTTTCTTTAAAGACTTCTATTGATGAAGTCAAATTGATCTTAGTCATCGATGGAGATTAATTCGTGGTCATTGAGACTCCAACAAGAGATTATAAGAGCAAGTCGAATGGATTGGAGAAGACACATCAAGCGAGCAAGGGAGTTCGAATTACCTAGTTCATTGTATTCATTATGGCACAGTTCAAGCCAGGGAAGAGAGAATAGTAGGGGTTGTAGCAGTGAAAATCTCTGGAGAAATTCTCAGAAAGTCTTCCAGTGATCCAAAGTTAGGAAAGGGAGGCTGAATTTATCTGCAAAGGAGGTCACGTAGAGCAGTGCGAGTTATCCAGATTGCGCGTGCGAGTTGCCAGGAGGAGCATCAATTCAGTTGCTAGAGGCCATATCAATTCCGAAAGGGAGAGTGAATTGATTCCAGAGGCAAGAGGTAGGTAGGACGACTCACCGGGAAGCATTTTCGGGGTTGTGCAAGTTACTAAAGTTTTACTCAAATTTTGAGCAGGAGTACTAGTTGGATGCAAAATTTAATTCCTCATCCAAGGAGTACTCGTGCTGCATACTTTTGATGGACCCTGCAATCATGTTTTTTCATGTATTTCTCATTTTTCGTCTAGCAGGGTCCATCGAAAGTATGCAACACGGGTACTCCTTAGATGAGCACTCAAATTTTGCATCCAACGAGTGTTGTCACTCGAAATTTGAGTAAACCCATAGGGAGATAAGTTGAAAAAATAGTTTTTTCTTTTTTCCCTCTAAAATTTTATGATGTAAACTAATCGTATTTTATTATTTCCACTATTATTTTATAATTTCCTTAGGATGCCCGTTTTGGACTTCAAAATTCCCTTAATGTATTTCGCAACGTTTTATTTGTGAAGAATGCAATAGCAAATTTATCGTTATTTATCGAATATAATTCAAAAGACAAATAAGCTGCTAATTGTTGGAAGATAAATATCCAGTAATTGCAATCAAAGAATTTTCACAAAGAGCCACCTTATCGCCAATGTGACATGCCATTCATATCTCCACCACCTACATCAGTCATATTGTTGATTTGTGGTAGCATCGAATGTGCTCTAGCTATGAAAATTGGTGGAGAGGCCAAAGTACATGAGATCTTCAAGACCCATAAATGGTTTGGGGAAATTCCACCCGGTTAGAGAGATATTAAAATAATTAATATTTTCCATGGGGTTCGTAAGTCTAAATGTAGGAAAATTAAAATATTAATGGGTATTAATATAAAACTGGGTGAAAATGTTCTAAATGACATGGATCAAGCCAAATCTAATCTTAGCCGTTGATTATAGATTTAATCTCGATCGTTGAAGATTCAACAGGAAAAGTATAAGAGGAGGCTTGAGGGTCAGTTGGAGATACACCAAGATTGATCAATCAGTTCGATTTTCTGGTGTAGGGTTTGCTGAGAAAATTCGAACAAGTGATCTGAGTTGCAGCGATGGGTAGTGAGTACATAGAAGAGAGGTAGAGATAGTGCCAGAGGGCCAACGAAGTGACTGAGGAGGCTACGCAGAGGCAATAGGAGCCACCTAGAGACAACTAGAGACTGCGCAGAGGTTGAGGGGCCTACGTGGGTGACGCAGAATGCCAGAGAGTTGACGCAAAGGGGCAGAAGGCTGACGTAGAGGGTTCCAGAGCTACACAGAGGCTAGCAAGGCTGACGCAGAGTCTTGGAGAAGCGCTGAAAGGGTTTTCGTGAGGTAGACTAGTGCTGAGAAGCTGAATATCTGTTTCTGAGAAGAGGTATTGCTGCTTTGTAAAAATCTCTGTTGGGTGAGCCAGTTTGGCACCCTAGTTATACTCAAGAAATCTGCATAATAATAAAACCCTCAGAACTGCTGCACCGGTTTTCCCACATTGGGTTTTTCTAGGGATGATTGTCCAAAAATAACGGTGTACCTTGTGTGTTTGTCTAGTATTTCAGTTGCTGATCTGTATATGAGTTGAGGCTACATTTGTGTTTATTTTCAGTATCTATATCTATATATAACTTGTTAATGGAATTAACAAGTAGGTGAAATAAACCAGATAATGCAGTAGGAATTTCTAACGTGTTAGACTTAGAAATTTCAACACATATGTTCCCTCACACATTTGTCAGGATCACATGTTGGAAGGTGGGCTTCTAGTCAAAAGCTACTTTATGCATTTTTCATTTAGGGCCTTATGCTTGTTTGTATTTTGGGAATTTGGCATGAATTATGGGGTGACTTGGAAGAAAGAAGGGTAGTCTTGTACACTCACCTTAAATGGGTGGTTAATTTTTTATCCTAGTCCAGTGGGCCCACCTCTAATGGCTTATTACTTTAGGAAGGGGCACTATTTGGGAATCCATGATTGAGATAGTGTGTCCCATCTATCCCTTTCCATACTTATTACTCCCCTCCATACATTATGACCCCTTATTCCACCTTCCTTCTCCGGGTCCACTTGACCATGGGTCTACTAGGATTTAGCACAACCCCTCCCCTTTTCCACATATCTTAGTTGAGCCTGGAAATAGGGCTTCTTGGGAGCAGGAGCAGAATTGGGAGCGGGGAGAAAATTTTTCAAAAGCTCCCAAGGCAATAGCGAATTTTAATATAATACATATTTTAATATATTTTTATGCATATATGTCAACAAAGGCATGTAGAATGATGAATTAAATATAAAAAGCATAAGACCGTGGATTAAACCATATAACATCAATCATCTAGAAGTAATCTTCGTCAACCACGTGGCCACAAGTTAGTAACATACAACATATTGAGTCTCATGGTTCATCAATCGTAAAGTTTCAAGCTTTCAAAATTCAATATAAAACATTTGTGATCATTGATCACTAAAGTTGTACTTGCAACCATTAACATTACCAAGTAACCAAACTATAACAAAGAATATCTAACATGAAATGAAATGTTTCAACTTTCAACTTTCACGAAGCATCATATTCATAATTCATTACCAATGAGTTATAATTGACAACTTCAAACTTCAAACTTAAATTTTGACAGCATTCATTCTATCTCTATCTTTCATTGCATGCAAAGAACCAAACACTCTAGTTTGAGTGAAGTATTTTCCTAATTCTCCACAAAATCTAGCACACTCTTCCCTGTCAGGCAGTAGCTTGTCTAATGTTTTCATATACCCATTTTGATGCTAGATCTGTATAGGGTTTGGTCCTAGCCCCACCCCTAGGTGTAGGTTTTCCCAACCAACATGGAGAGTAGTATTTTGGCATAAGGATATACGCCAAGGCATGTAGTGCAACATTACATTTATCCCACTATGCACACACAAAATTGTAAATTTTATCATACAAGTTGGGATGTTTTGGTTGAAGAATATTTTTTATTGGCCCCAACATGTTATCCATCTACTCATACACTTCCCCAATCACTAGTGCATCTGTATATGCAAAAAAAATAATTTTATAAATGGACTTGGTGTATTACAAAACATCTCTCATATGTCTCCAAACCAGATCGTCAAGAGTGACCTCGTCCACCTCTTCAAAACCTTCCCTGTTAGGTGCGGTTGGAGCCCTACCCCTTAATACCTGTTAGTGTTGACTTGATGCCATGTTAGCTAATGAATCTCTTACCTTCAAAAGGCGCATGAAGGTGAGTTAATAGCTAGAAAATCTAGTCTTCCCAAGTTTCAATAGCTCCAATCTTGAGTGACTGTGGAAAAGCCCATGGGTATTGCTATGATTGGTAATAAATTTTATCATTCTCTTGCCTCTCTTGTACAAATCACCGATCCATCTGTGTTGAGGTTCCTTGTTCTTAATAATATCATGCATCAAAAGGTTCATTGTGTGAACCAAACACCCAAACCAAAATATGTTAATGTGTTTGACTTAACTGGTTCCAGTTACTCTTTAAGACATAATGCATGAAGGAAGTGTAATATCCCTAACCCGGAATATTCCTTAAACCCCAGCAAAGTCTCAGCCAGAAAACGTACAAGTTGTATAGTAGCTGAGAAAATCACAGAGGTATAATAACAATAGTGCAACGACAATAGTGTATATATGAAATATAAATAGATACTCAAGAAATGCAGCGAGAAATACTAAGCCATTTTATTATACTGAGTAGAAAATGAGTACAGGAGGTGATCAGGAAGATGGCACCTCAACTTGGGCAAGGCAAGTGAAAAAATACACTCAGAATAGCAAAGGAATGGCTTCTCTCTGAACTGCATCCCAGCTGCTGGAAAACTGCCTTGCTGCTGAAAATTAAATGAGGGTTTGGGGCTGTTTCACTCCTCAAAAAAGGTTGAAACTTTGGAATCGGACTCTACTCAAGAAACCTAGAAAGACTCAGAAAGAGTTTCTGAAATGGCCAACCTCCGAAAATCACCCCCTTGGGGATCTGCGTAGTTCCTCAATGCTCTGCGCTGCGACTAAAGAAACCCCTCTAGAAATCTGCCTGAAACTTTGCCAAAAATCCTCCAATATGCAAGGGTTGGTCCCTTGCTCAATCACCCAGCATAAATCCTCCTACAAAACCCCAATCCAAAACTCCTGCTAGAAAGAACTACGTCATCCCTCTCAGTGCTGCGTAGTCATCCCAAGATGCTCAATCCTCCTGCCCAAAAATGCTGCTGAAACCACTGCAAAAACACTGATGGAAATACCTTGCCCAAGCAGGCACTCAAAGTCCCCCGGGCTAAGGGTGAGATCTCCTAACGGAGACACTTGATGCACTAAACGGTGCTGCAGACTAGCTAAATAGCCAGCGTGCTCTAAGTCGAAATGAATAGCTCACAATGCACATAATCGAATGATCAAAATGAGGGGGCTTCTCTCTCCTTTATAGCCTTTGCCTCTCTCAATCCTAAGGCTCACCTCCTCCAATGTAATTCCTCTTTTGCCACGTGTTTCTTCCCTTTTGCGCAGTCCCTCCAAGTATCTGCGTGGGCTCTATCTCTGCATCCCCCTTTGGCCCCCTTGGCTCCCCTTTAAGTCACAACGTTGTGCTACTAGGAAGTGACTTTTTTTCTAAAAGTGAATTATGTCCCCTTTACTCACTTTTTTATTTATTTATAGCTAACTATAGAAGGAAAAATTTGAGCAAAATCGAATATTCCAATTAGCCACTGCTAATTAGGAATATTAGTCTCCCTCGGCAAAATGTTGCTTGTTCTCAAGCAACTGAAGTGATGGATACTGCAAGATTTTCTCTCTCCCAAGTGGCATCCTCATTCGACAAATTCTTCCACCTCACCAAGAATTTCTGGATCATCCTGCTCCGCAGCTGCATCTCCGTGGTATCAATAATAGCCTTTGACTGCAACACCAAATGCCCCTCATCATCCATGGGTGGTAGCTCATCTGTCACTGTCACCTGCTGCCCCAATGCTTTCTTTAGGCATGATACATGAAAAACGTTATGAATCTTGCTGCTTTGGGGTAGCTCCAGCTCATATGCAACTTGTCCAATCCTGCGTATCACCCTGTATGGCCCATAAAAGCCGGGCTTGAGCTTCTCGGCCCCCTTCCGCTTTAGTGACAACTATTGGTATGGCTATAATCGTAGGTAGACCATGTCCCCTACCTCGAACTGTCTCTCCACCCGACCCCTGTCGGCATACAGCTTCTGCTGGTTCTGCGCTGTAGCCATGTTATCCTTGAGAGCTTGAAGGATATCCTGACTCTCTTGGATCCAGCATACAGCTTCTGCTGGTTCTGCGCTGTAGCCATGTTATCCTTGAGAGCTTGAAGGATATCCTGACTCTCTTGGATCCAAATCTTGGCTCTAGGAGCCTTGCTATCACCAAGCATCACGTCAGCAAAAGATAAAGGATGATACCCATATAAGGCATAGAATGGTGACATACTAATGGACATGTGATGTGTAGTGTTGTAGCAGTACTCCCCCAGATGTAGCCACTTCAGCCACGCTCGCTGCTGCCCACTGACATAGTTACGCAAGTAGCCCTCCAGCCACTTGTTAACTATCTCTGTCTGCTCGTCTGTCTGTGGGTGATAACTGGTATTCGGTGTCAACTCTGTCCCCACCAACCGGAAAAGCTCCTGCCAAAACTCGCCCATGAAACGACTGTCCCTATCACTGGCGATGGTCTTAGGAAGACCATGTAGCCTGAAGATCTCTCTGAAGAATAGCTCGGCCACCTATGCTGCTGCATAGTGTGCGGATATGGCAAAAAAATGTGTGTACTTTGTTAGTCGATCAACGACGACAAAGATACAATCCTTGCCCTATACCATGGGCAACCCTGTGATGAAATCCATCAAAATACTCTCCCATTTCCCATTTGGAATGGGAAGAGGCTGAAATATTCCCGCGGGATGGCTCATCTCTCCCTTGTTCCTCTGGCAAACATCGCACTCCCGGATATGCTGGAGTACGTCCTCCTTGAGGCTCTTCCATGAGAACCTCTCTCTAATGGCCCTGTAGGTTTTGGTAAACCCCTGATGGCCTGCCAAAGGTGAATCATGTGATGCCTGTAGTATCTTCTTCTTGAGCTGAGACTCCTCAGTCAAGAAGATCCGGTCCTTGTAATAGATGATCTCATCGACCACCCTGCACCTGTCATCTGCCACCTGCCCATCCAGAACCTCACATGCAAACCTGTCCTTGGAGTACTCTACTAAGAGTTGAGCCCTCTAGTCTGTATCTAAGCTCATAAGAGACAACGTGGCTAGTCTACATGAAAGGGCATATGCTACCACGTTGTTATTACCCTTGACATACTCAATGTCAAAGTCATATGCTTGGATCTTACTGATCCACTTCTGCAGCCTCTCCTGTAGTTGCTTCTGCTCCAAAAAGAACCTGAGGCTGTTGTGCTCAGTCCTCGCCTTGAACCTGTTATCTACCAAATACTGCTGGTACTTGGCCAATGCATGGATGATGGCCAGCATCTCCTTGTCGTATATAGAATACAACCTCTCGTGCGGAAGGAGTTTCTGGCTCTCAAAGGCTATAGGGTGTCCTCCTTGCATCAATACTGCGTCGATCCCCTCTCTCGACGCATCACACTTCAAAACAAATGGCTGCATAAAATCTGGCAGTGCAAGCACTGGGCAGCTGCTCATAACCTCCTTGACCCTATCAAAGGCTCGTTGCACTGTATCTGTCCAACTAAATGCCCCCTTCCTTGTCAAATCTGTCAGGGGTGCAACAAGCTGTGAGAAACTCTTGACGAACTTTCAGTAGTAGGTGCAAATGCCAATGAATCCTTGAAGTTCTATCACGTTCCTCGGCTCTGGCCATTCCCTGATGGCCCTGATCTTCTCCTCGTGGACTCTCACTCCGTCCACTCCTATGATGTGTCCCAAGTACAACATCTCCGTCAACCCAAACTCACACTTGGAGAGTTTGGCATAGAACTGCTGCTCTTGCAAGATACACAACACTGTCTCTATATGCTGGAGATGTTCCTCCCAAGTCCTACTGTAAATGAGGATATCATCAAAGAATACCAAAAAAAACTTCCTCAAGTGACTATGGAAGATGTGATTCATGCAGGACTGAAATGTAGTGGGGGTGTTGGTTAGCCCAAAGGGCATCACCAAAAACTCAAAGTGCCCATAGTGACACCTGAAAGTAGTTTTGGGAATGTCCTGCTCCCTCACGCGAATCTGATGCTACCCAGATCTCAAATCAATCTTTGAGAAGAACTGTGCTCCTCCCAACTCATCCATCAACTCGTCGATCTTGGGTATGGGATGCCTGTTCTTTAATGTCTTTTTGTTTAGGGCCCTGTAATCAATGCACATCCTCAATGTGCCATCCTTCTTCTTCACCAACACCACAGAAGAAGCAAAAGGACTCGTGCTCGACCGAATGTGCCCAAGAGCCAGCAACTCCTGAATGGCCCGCTCAATTTCATCCCGATAGGCCTTGGGATGCCTATAGGGGGTAGTAATCACTGCCTGAATACCCTGCTCAAGCTCAATGGTGTGCTCAAACCCCTGGTCTGGTGGTTGTCCTAGCGAAATCTTCCCAAACACTATGGCATACTAGTCAAGGATGGACTGTATCTCCGGATGTACCATCTGCCCTGTAGTCTCTGCCTCTGATGCACGCAGCTCTACTGCCCACTCTACGTCTCCCTTCCGGAAGACTGCTTCCATTCGATAAGCCGAAACAGTCTGAGGCGGATATGTGTGCTGTCCCCGAATCTTCTCATGCCTCCCTATCTTCTCATCATCCCACTCCATCTCTAGGGTCTTCCAATCTGTCATGACCTTCCCTAGAGTGATGAGCCACTGAACACCCAGTATCATGTTGGTGTCCAGAATATCGACCACAAAAAAGTGGTCAGTCAATGTGTAGGTGCCCATGGTCACTGATAGCTCTGGAACATAACGAGCACACATCATGGTCTGATCTCCTGGGAACAAAACTGAAAACCCATCGAAGCTCTCTGTCTGTATACCTCTCCGCTCAACCATCTGTGCATCGATGAAGTTGTGGGTTGCCCCACTATCAACCAAAACTGATACCCGCTGGCCATGTACTATCCCCCGTACGCGTAGCGTCAGATACTTGGGAACTTTTCGCAATGCTGCAAGGGCCCCTCCGGTAGGTGCAAAAGATGCACCACCTGCTGCTGGCGGTGGAGGTGGCAAAGATCCCTGCACGGCCTGACTATCTCCTGCCTCCACATCATCCTCATCATCCTCTTCCCCACTGCTCTCGGAGAAGACCTCAATGAAATGTGCTCTGCCAGCAACACATTTATGTCCTAGTGCCCACGGCTCCTAACAGGTGAAGCACAACTGCTTCTTCTTTAGCTCCCTCCTGGCATCATCATCAATCTGTGCTCATCCTGGATTCCCCTTTGGAGGTGGAATCCTCACATCCTCCCCCTTAGACTGGAAAGTTTGTCTTTGGGGGTAAGGTGTCCGTGTCTTGGGTAAGACATCCTGTAAGTCTCGGGTCCTGCTAATGGCGTCCTGGAGTGTGGTTGGTCTAGTGGATCAGACTAAACTCTGGAGTGGCTCTGCTAACCCCTCAACATACATATAGATCCTCCGTGTCGTGGATAGATTTGGCACCATCACTGAGACCCTCAAGAAATCTGCAATGTAGGTCTCTGGGCTCCCTATCTGTTTGAGCCTCGTCAGCTCGACAAAATGCTGCTTTGGATCCCTCCGATCAAATTGCTCCATCAATCTCCTGGTGAACTCGGCATATGTTGTCACTGTGGAGTGTCCAAGCGTAACCATCCCAATAACCACCAATCCTGAGCCTCACCATCCAAATGCAATGTTGCCACCTTGATGGCCTCTGTCTCTATCATCTGGTTAAGCGAGAAATAAATGTCCAACTTCTCCACCCAAGACTTCGTCGAACTGTTTGATGAACCATCAAACGTAGGCAAGTGGAATCTACTCGCTGCACGGTGGGTGTCACCATCATGGTAATGTCGGTTCCCTCTGTGATGGTCGTAGGGTCTACTATCCCGCTGGAGCTGAACAAAGTTTCTGAATGAAAGGTATCCCTGAACTCCTGCCCATAGGCCTGGTATTATGCAAAATAATCGCCCATATGGCCGGGCTCTACCTCCTGCTGGGCTCCGACCCCCGTGTCTACTCCTAAGAACATGGGCATGGTAGAGCTTGTAGGGGCATGCGAGGCCACCTGCTGCGTAGTATCACGCTGCTTTGGCAAATGATGGGATGCACTCGATCCCTCACCAATCTGAAAAACCCGTGGGCTCTCACACTGTCTGGCCTCTACTGCCGTGAATCTCTGCCCTATCACCTCAATTTGCCTCGACAGATCCTGCACTGATTTGAGGAGCATATCCGCAAATCTCTTCCCGTCCTCGTCTACCATCAGATCCCTCTGCTCTGCGTCCACCACAGGCTCCTCCTGTTTTGCGTCCACTGTTAGGATATTCCGACACATAGGAATATAGTTAAGTATAACTTGGTCTAGTATAGAGTTAGGTAAAGTGTGTTTCTTTACTATGTACTTTTGTAACTTACAATCCGACGGTCACGATATGTAGTGATCCAATGATTCATTCTCTCCTCGGTATTACTGACACTTGATCCGCGGCTTAACACCCGATTGGTCCATGATTTCTATTTAAAGCGCATGGAGGGTCATTTGTAGGTTAACTGTTAACGAGAGAAGCTTATGTAAATTTTCATTCTTTTATTAATAAATTCCATGAAGTGGCCACGTTGGCTTAGGCCGTGGACTGTTTCCCTCTTTGAGGGTTTTAACCATGTCAAAATACTGGTGTATTAATCTGTGATCTGTTTGTGAGCGGTGTCCTTTGGTGTTCTGTCTGAGGAACTTACCTTGTAAATTCCTACATGGTATCAGAGCTATTTGAGGGCCGCGTCCATTGGTGATTCAAATCTGAAGCCGGTAGAACTGCATCCGACTGCCATCTCCTAGATCTGCTGTTTCTGACTGCTTTCGGGCCGAGATGACTGCTTTGTTATTTTAGGAGCATCTGTTCCAGTGAGGAACCCCTTTCGTTTCACGCGAAAAGGTTTCTGGTAGCCCTATCTACGTCATTTTAAGATCTGGAGGTATGCAGTGTTTTTTTTTTGCAGTTTCTAGTTATTTTTCTCTTTGTTTATTATTTCGGTTTATTTAGCTTCTTTTTTATTACCGGATCTATACCTTTCATTTCTGCGTATGCTCTTTGCCCTGCGACTCTGTGCGATCTGGGCAAATTAGAAACAGAAAGGAAGGATTTTTCTTATGCATATGCTCTTTTCTGCTTCGCCTTAGTGTCATCTTGGAAAATCAGAAACATTGAGGAAAATATTTAGTTTCCGGGTAAAGCTAACTTTAAGCTATAAGGTTTGTTTTTTTTGTATGTCCGTGTTGGGTTTTGTGTTTTTGTTTTGTAGGGAGAAAAAGAGCTTTCTCAAGCAAGCACACAATCCAAAGCTTCAATGACCAAAAAAAAAAACAAAGCCTCCCCCCCTCTCTCTCTCTCTCAAACATTTTGTTTAGCTCACTTGAATCAAAGCTAATTTATGAGAGTAGAGGTCTTGGGTTGAAATCTCCTTTTTGTTGGAAAATGGGCGTTTTTTTTTTTCATTTCCGCACATTCCCACACTTTGTCGGCACCTTCATCAACTTTTCTTCAAAAAGCCATAACTTCTTCATCTGGAAGCCGTTTTTTTTGAACCAACGTAATTTTTCGAGATCTTTCCATTGGAACACTTAGTTTCAGCATATATAGCTTTAGTTTCTGTTAAAATGGAAAGTCCATGCCAAGTTATTCTTGACAGCACCAACTACTTCCCATGGTGGTCCTACATTGTGGATTTACTTAGAAGTAAAGGTCTTTACAGAATAGCCTCAGGCCAAAAAACCAAACCGAAAGATGAAGATAAAGCAGCTAAATGGGAAAATAGGCAAGATCAAGCACGTGGGTTGATAGGGATGTCTATTTTTCCAGATCTTAGATTCCATATCGCAAAACTTGATACTCCTGATAAAGAAATGCAACAACTTACTAAAGTTTTTGGAATAAAAAATGAACTTAGAGCCCATCAACTTGAAAATGAGTTGCTTACATTGGACCCCAATAATTTTTCTTGCATTGAAGATTTTTTGTCTAAATTCAA
>APFE030086670.1:77782-143583 GCA_000404065.3 Pinus taeda
AAAAAATCGCTCCGGGATTCGCTCCCAAACCGGGAGCTTCTGAAAATGGTCGCTCCCGCTCCCAAGTAACATTGTGCTAGCTCCATAGGCTAAGCCAGATCTATGCTCTGATACCATTGTAATATCCCTAACACGGAATATTCTTTAACCCCAGCAAAGTCTCACCCAGAAAAATGTACAAGTGGTATAGTAGCCGAGAAAATCATAGAGATATAATAACAGTAGTGCAACAACAATAGTGTATATATGAAATATAAACAAATACTCAAGAAATGCAACGAGAAATACTAAGCCATTTTATTATACTGAGTAAAAAAATGAGTACAGGAGGTGATTAGGAAGATGGCACCTCAACTTGCGCAAGGCAAGTGAAGAAATACACTCAAAATAGCAAAGGAATGGCTTCTCTTTGAACTGCGTCCCAACTGCTGGAAAACTGTCGTGCTGCTGCTGCTGCTGAAAATTAAATGAGGGTTTGGGGTTGTTTCCCTCCTCAGAAAAGGTTGTAACTCTGGAATCGGACTCTACTCAAGAAACTAGAAAAACCTAGAAAGATTTTTTGAAATGGCCGACCTTTGAAAATCACCCCCTTGGGGATCTGCGCAGTTCCTCAATGCTCTGCGCTGCCATTGAAGAAACCCCTCTAGAAATCTGCCTGAAACTCTGCCAAAAATCTCCCAATATGCAAGGGTCGGTCCCCTACTCAATCACCCAGCATAAATCCTCCTGCAAAACCCCAATCCAAAACTCCTGCTAGAAAGAACTACGTCATCTCTCTCAGTGCTGCGCAGTCATCCCAAGATGCTCAACCCTCCTGCCCAAAAATGCTGCTGAAACCACTGCAAAAATACTGATGGAAATACCTTGCCCAAGCAGGCACTCAAAGTCCCTTGGGGCTAAAGGTGAGATCTTCGAACGGAGACACTCGATGTACTAAACAGTGCTGCAGACTAGCTAAACAGCTAACGTGCTCTAAGTCGAAATGACTAGCTGACAATGCACATAATCGAATGATCAAAATGAGGGGGCTTCTCTCTCTTTTATAGCCTTTGCCTCTTTCAATCCCAAGGCTCACCTCCTCCAACATAATTCCTCTTTTGCCACATATTTCTTCCCTTCTGCACAGTCCCTCCAAGTGTCTGCGTGGGCTCCATCTCTGCGTCCCCCCCTGGCCCCCTTGGCTCCCCTTTAAGTCACAATGTTGTGCTACTAGGAAGTGACTTTTATTCTAAACGTGAGTTATGTCCCCTTTTCTCACTTTTTTTTTTTAATTTATAACTAACTATAGAAGGAAAAATTTGAGCAAAATCGAATATTCCAATTAGCCACGGCTAATTAGGAATATTAAGATTCTCGAACAACAAAAATAATCCAATTTATCTTACTTCAAAAAATAATAAAAATCGAGAAGTTGTATGAGGTGCAAATCTCATGTACGGTTTTGTAGAGTGCAATGAAGAAAACTTATCTGTCAACTTTTCCACTATCACCCCAAGAAAACCAAATTTTGAAGTAATGGTTGTTCAATGTTGATGGCGTTCTTGAACTTTTATGAGTAATCATGTGTTGAAAAGAAGACTGCACCAATAGCAGACACATTAAGAACACTTATCAAGGGCTTGCCTTTTACATTTGTCCTACCATCAGATACACTGAATACCCTATAGTCATTCCAAGAATTTGTCAATTTACCCAAAGCATGTGCTATTTTGGATTTTTCATGATCAAGTCTCACGGTTCTAGCTTTGTCATACCCAGGGTTGTTGTATCCTTTAGGGGCATCATTGGTGGCGCCAACCATTTCATGCCAATAAGGTGAGCGAAGAACATTGAATGGTATCCCACATGCATAGAGAAACCGGTAAATTTTTGCATCCACATCATCCCTACACCCTTGATCAAGGTAATTGGATACGGTTCTATGCCTTAAAGGGATGTCGGTGCTTGTGTCATATCCACTACCACGAGTGGATGATGATGGAGTTTTTAGTCTATGTGATTGTGGGCTAGTGGTGTTATGTTCAAAGTCACCCTTTGATCTTCTAGATTTGCATTGGGCTTCCTCCTCTTCCCTTATGTATTTGGCTCTTTGTTGTATTGACACACTTTCATAAGTTTTGATTCCCATTTGCTTATTTCCATCCCATGCCATTTTCCCACATAGATATTTTTTGGCACGGGTGTATGAACCTGTGAAAGTGATTTTGCAATGGGGGCATGTAAATTTAGTGGTTCCACCCCCTTTCCCTCTTGAAAGCCTGGTAACATATTTCCACAAGGGGATTTGGTCAACTTTGGTTTTCTTGCCATCATCATCTCCACTCTCATTATCCTCCTCATCCTCTTCCTATTTGTACTCCCCCTCTCCAAGGTTTCCTAATCCACCACTACCCACTTCTTCATCATCTTCATCATTCCTCCTTCTGCTCCCCAACATCATCATAACAAAAAAAGGAACCAACAAGAGAATGCTAAGCCATATACCCATGATGTTTGGTGAGTTATAGTTTTTTCCTGCAGTAAAATGGAGGAGCAATGGAAATGGGAAAGAGAGAAGAGAACATCTTTCATTCAACAATGAACATATAAAAAACACAAATGCTACATGGAAAAATAAAAGAATGGGATTACTCTACCTCTTTGGATCTCCAATGGTGCCTTCAATCCCAAGCTCTAATCTCCCTTGCAAGCTCCTCAAGCAACCCTCTCAATCTTCCAAGCTCCAAAAGCCCTCTCTTGCTCTCTCAATATGCAAATGATGCATTGTGTGCACTCTTTACCGCAGGGAGCAAATTTTTGTAAGGGGGAGCGATCGCTGCCGTACCACTCCGTGATTTAAAAAATTGCTCCGGGATGAATGAGAGCGGTAAGAGAGCAATCACTCCCTCATCGCTCCCAAAAAGGAAAGTAGCGAATTCTTTTTAAGGGTGCACACTCCCAAGGTCGTTCTGGATCCGCTCCCAAGCAGAGTGCACTTCGGGAGTGGATTTATTGGGCGGGGGGGTGGGGGGAAATCCCCCACAACCCTTCCTGGAAATGTTGCTACATGAGGTTGATGTAGCTAAAAGAAAAGAAAGATCATATCATGGTCGTAAGCAAGAAACAAAAAAAAGAAAATTATAAAATGCAAAAGATGGTTGGGACATTAACATTAGCATATGGGAAAAAGCCAAGCATGACCTCTATCCCTTATCATTATGGCCATTATCCAGTTCCTGGGACCAATGTTTCCTTATCACATCATTGAAAAAAATGCTTGCATGTCCCAACTCCTAGTGGGCAATGAATTTCCCCACCATTAAGGGGGTAACCATTGCTACACATCATTCAAAGCATGCTCTCATTTCCTAGAGCTTTGAGTAGTAATACAAAGGAAAATCAAGCAAAAGCAAAAGGCGATAAGAGTGGTGGAAAAACAACGGTCAGGATAACTCATGCATCCACGATTGCTCCCTCCTCATCTATACAACCAGAATGTGGAATTCCTCATCATTTCTACCCCTTTGGGCATGGCACTTGGCCCTGAGACCCCTTTTCCCATTTTGTTCCATCATTATTCACATGATACCTATAGATTGAAGGGAGGACTAAGGCCATGTCACTTCCCTTTGGGGGTTGGAAACGCCTAATAGGGTCATTTATTAGCCACTCCTACCTAGGTAGGTAACCCCATTACGTGACCAAGGCCCCAATTCTGGAAGAGGAACATTGTATGAAGTGTCACATTGCTCATTACTCAAAAGTTTGGTTCACTTAGATGCAAAAATGATTAAATGTACCTAATGTCATAAGTTGCAGCATTGGATATTGTGTGTGATTAGCAAGTGGTTTCATTATGGGTTGGGAAACTTAACTAGGCCCCAAGTCCACCAGAGGATCATATTGATACCCACAGGTGTTGCGTTGAGAGCCATGGGTCTCTAGACATTCATAGAGCATCATTTGCATTCATGAGCATCTTTAGCACCCACAACTTTTGTACTTTTCCCTATATTATTCATGGGATGATGCACTTGGACTAGTTTACCCCTAGCTGGCTTAGCAAATATATATGGTGTGGTAGTTGATCTAGGTCATAGATGAGGTTTGTCTCGTTCATTGAAACGTGGGAGGGTTAGCACCATCTTCAGTTCCCTCAACTTTTGAGCAAAGACAGAGATTTAGCCACATGGAGACCCATGAGACCTAGTTTGTGCCCGAAACCAAAATTGGGGCCCATAGGATGATTTCCATGGAAGTCTAGGGGCTAACCCCTAGATCATGATTTTTGGAGCCCTCTACACTCACCTTGGAACTAGAGGAGCCTAACGCATGCCCTAAAAAGGCCTACATATGCATGATGTCAACATTTTGGCCTCTTTGCGGGTTAATCTTTATGTTTGCACATTGGTTACTAGGTTGGCCAGTGACCTAGAGTGCTTATTTTCATTACTTTATGACTTAGGAGGGGCTTTTTGTTCTAATTCGATTTAGGAGGACTTGCTGCCACCTTGCTTGCACACCTAGGTTAGTGTGGGAAAAATCCTCAGCCCCACAAGGTGTGACTTGGTGGCAACCTAAGAGAAGGGGTTGTCACCTATTCTCAACTCTCTCCGTTAAAGCTCTCTCCTAGTTAAATCTAAGGGGGGTGGTCCCTTAATGAAGGTTAAATAAAATGTGATTTTTCTAAGAGACTAAGGTGAGTGGAAGGCTTGTCAAAAATAACTTGTTTCCAAAGACATGAGTAAGTAAATAAACATAGATGAGCAATATTCAAAGATTTACTTTAAAAGATCAAGAACATAGGCTGGTGCTTTAAATAAATAGTTGCTCAAGATGAATGACAAATACTTGATCAAGATGGAAACTCAAAAGATGATGACAAGTAATCTTGCAAAATGGAAAAATATTAGATAAAATATAAATATAAAATATCACTTGCAAGATATAAATTGCGCTTATAAGGAGATGCTCAAGTAAAGATAATAAAGTCCTGATGATGGATTCCAATTGGGATTTGAAACGTTGATAGAAAATGGTTTGTACTGTGGATTCTCCGGTAACCGAGTCAAAAGATAATATCATTCATGGTCATAAGCACATGTAGTAGCAATTTGAAAGAAAATAACTTGTAAATGAAATTCAATTGGATGCCAAGTATTACTTGCAAAATATAAGTCGATGTGCACTTGCTAAAGGGAATAATCAACAACAAGAGATATTTTCATCAATGAGACATGAGATCATTCATCATAACATGAAATAAACAAAATATGCAAGTAAATTTGAAATGCTCTAAAGTGAGTAAATTAGAATGATATGCAAAATCTATCTAATATGAGATGCCTATCTAGATGTAGCCTTTCTTTTGACTGTTTTGAAACAAGTCTTTGATGTGAGTTGTGGAGGGACACCCAGGGAAAGACAACGGAGGTTGTATTAACAATCCCTCCACTAGAATATCCAACATACCTGATGCCTTCGGCGTTGCAGACACTATAGCTTTGACGACTGCAAAGTCACCGTGTTAACCACAAAAGAGGATCTATGCCCCTAAAGTTGATGAAAGAAAGGGGTCCCTAAAAGAGTTTTTCAACCAAACTTATGCTTGGAGGTGAATTAATTAGAAATTCAAATTAGTGCTAAGAATGCCTAAATGAGATGCATGTGGATGCTATCCCAAGAGTGTGTAACGAGATAAAATTCCTTAAGTGTCCAATGTATCTTAATGGGAACAAATAATGGAGATTATCATCAACTCACAAGCTTTGTAAAAGTAAATTGCATACAAGTGGCCCAAAACTTGCAAGTGTGCAAGTGTCTTCACAATAAGACACTTTAACTACAAACTTCTCTTGATGAAAATTCAATAAAAATGAGGCCTATGAAAGCCTTTTTGAAATATGAAAATTACATACAAATTTCAGACTTGAAATGAGAAGGAAATAGCATGAAAAGAGAGAGATTAAGCCTCTCCTAAGGCCCACGGCCTAGGGAGAAAAAGATGCATCCCTCTCAAGAACTCGTCCTAGCCAAGAATGTGTAAGAGCCCTAAATGCGAAACTTAAGAGGGTTTAACAATAATTTGTTCATAAAATACCAGAATATCTAATTTAAATACAGAATTTAACAAATTATCTAATGAATACCAACCTGTCTGCTCTACTACAAATCTTGTTCCGGTTGCGTTACCAAAACGACCAAAACCTCCCTGCCGAACTGGGTACAATCTAGGTACTTAGTCTTAGAATGCTTTCCAATTGAAGCAATTTGATCCCCGGTGCCCAAAAACTCCAACGCAATCAAGACTCCTTGTCTATACCTCTGTGTTAAAATTGTTCTCCTTCCTCCTCCCCGATTCTTCTTCCTTTTCCTTCTTAAATAGAATTTTCCCCTGCCTCCAAGCAGTGATTTCTCGTGTTGGAGATTCCTCTAGAGAGGGATAAGGGATAAGCTCAAATTTATAGATTGAGCCATCATATGTCACTTGAATCAGTGGTTGACAACAATTTCTTCTTTATAAAATATCTTCTTTATTTGAATTTTTGTTTAAAACTCCATGTCATTTTATATTATGATTACATATAATGGATTCTTTTTAGTTAGTTTAGTTGGTAATAGGTATATTATAATTTATTTTATTTTATTTTATTATCTTATACCTTTATAATAATATTTTTCTATAATTCCTTTGTATATTTTATATTATCTGTATTTATTCAATTTATTTTTGTATTAGATATATTATATCCCCTTTTATATAATACATGTATTTCCTTTGTATGTTGTATAGTTATATATGTATGGTGATGGTACATACATTAAGTACCTCACTCATTATATTTAGTATTTTCTCAATTATGTATTCACTTAGAATTTACCATAATTAATTCATTTATCTTTCACTTGGTAATTTCATAATAAGTTAATATGTATACTAGCGCAGTACAATTGATGCGTGCATATGTAGCTATCATATGTATGCTTTTTATGAATGCTAATAATTGTGTTTTATCTGTAATTCGAGATGGTCATTACAGAATAGGCCTCAAAGGGGCTCACGACCTTGCTACAAAGCTGGCCAACAAATGCAAGGGGTTCTGCAAAGGATGAATTAGTAGTTTTCGGAAGAGTCCCTCCTCCAAACTTGAAACCAAAGCGAACTTGAGTTGCTGCTCAAAAGGCTGCAGAACAAATTAGGAAATTGGTGCAGAGAGCATGAAAGAAAGACAAATAATAATACACAACTAGTATGCAAGAACTAAACCAAGTCATGAGAGCGAAACTCCATGCTTGTCTAGTCTAGGAAAATGCTCTAATTAGCTCATATAATCATTGAAAACTCTCGATTTAGATCAAATGAAATATGGAATTTAAATGATATGAGATTCAAGTAGAGCATAGGAAAAAGGGAACTCCCTTCTTTGCTTCTATTTGGATGAAGCCCTTGAGGTTGAGATCAATGGGTCTTTCGTACCTTGAATCCAGGAGTGAGTTGATCTATGTGAGACTTCTCCCATGCCCAAAATAATGCTTCAAACAATTCCAAAAGATTTTCTACAGAATTGGAAACAAATATTAGGATACATAAAGGAAATAGAGCAATACAATGGGTGAAAGAAACTAAAGATTCCTCCAAAAATCAATTAGTATTTTTCACTCCTAGAATACTACTCTAAATCAAAGATATATGCAAGATAACTTGCACATATAATCCACAATGGTGGCAATAGAAGCTAATATAATCCACATGCATAAGAAATTCAAGCACAAAAAATAATTGGAAAGAGATAACCTCAAGATAGAAAGATAACACCACCAATGATACTCCAAAGTCTTTTTATTATTAGCAAAATCAAGTATACGAATTGACAATGTTTCGTTAATCCCTATCTCATAACAAGAATACATAGAGAGAGCCCAAAGCTCATACAAATAGAAAAGACGAAGATAATCTCAAGGAAAGTGGGTGACAATCCCAATGCCAAGAAAATCCCAAGGGGGGCCACACAATTGTTAAAGGCTCCATGCATTCCAAGAAGAGGGAGCTCAAAGTGTGAGAGGAGGGACAATTGGATGTGGGAGTGGAGTGGTAGGAGACCACTCTCCACTCCTTTCTAGTGTAACTCAAGTCAAAACCCACCAAAAAGGTGAGCCATCCTCTTTAACTTGACCTATCTCCTCAAAAAATGCAATTTTCTTGGAGAACTCATGGTCAATTCCACAAGAAATCGATTCCCTTGTTTTGTGGCTTAGGTGGAGTCCACATCACTTCCTAACTTAACTTAGACCTTTTGATGAGTTTTCACCTCGTTTCCACATCATTTTGGCATGTGTGGATATTTATTTTTCTCTATTTATTTAATCGTTGGGCTAATTTATTGTCACATTTTCCACTAAACTTAGGAAAAGTGGGTTTTGAGGATCCATAACTTATTTTTTACCCCTCCAAGTGCGTCGTAGTAGAAAGTTGAGGGTGAGATGTAATTTTGAGCACGCATACCCCATACAACTTCTCTAGACATCACTTATTATATTTTACAATCAAAATTTATTAAAATTTTCGTCCAACAAGAAATTTTAAAAATTAAAAAATTCACCCCTAGACCTAATCAAATTCCACGAAATTTTACAAGTAATCTAGTGAGGCAATATACAATGGCTCTAAACACTAGGAATCAACCAAGGCCTCGCCATCAACCTGCACTTTGGCTTTGGGGTTATGCTTGAAAAAAAAATTCAATTAATTATTAAGTCCTCGAAAGTACCTAATAATTAACCAAGTAAAAAAAACCTCCCAGAATAAACTCATTTGATGACAACGTCCCAAGTTACCTAGGCTTGTTACATGACTCAATTCATCACACTATGATCCATGTGGATATTGGTGGCCACCTGCCTATTCCACCTAGACCCCCCAGTCAGTTTTATTTGTTTCCTTAATTGTAACACAGTTTACTATTTTTGGTAGTTTTTCAGGTCCTAAACTTCTGAAGCCATTTTGAGGCCCTAAACGACATTTTTTTATCAAAATTTCTCCAGTGATTGCTATAGCTATCGCCGACAATTGTGATTTCTATAATAGAAATTGCATTGATCGTTGTAGTCCTCGAAAAGATCTTTCCAACAAGGTATCATATGCGTCAAACTAAGATAATATGACCAAGTTACGACCCTGAGAAGGTGGTTGCCCAACTAACCCCAACGAGGCCCATAAATTCTTGGTATTACATCTCCTCGGGTTAGGGTTTTGGTTGTTTAGGGTTTTCTCTTATTGTTCAATAATAAAGAGGCCCTTGAGCCTCATTGTAACTCAATTCAAAGGCATGTAGCTGCCACATCTCTTCTCAGAGATAACCTACCATTGCTCGAGCTATCTTATTTCCATTCTGTTTGTCAGCATAGTTCAATATTTTTCTATTAATGAAAGGAAGTGCTTTTCTGCTGCATCTATGTGTTTATAATAATATTTGTAATTTGTTGCGTTCTTGTTTAAGTTCGGATCAGTGGTATCAGAGGGGTTTGCTCTTTCTCTGCTTTTCTTTGCATGTCCCCAACGAGGTCAGGGTATAAGGAGTTAGGGCTCGATCTAGTTGAACCATTGCAAGATCAGCCTCGCAAAACTCGATGACCTCCCATGGCGGAAGAAAAGAAAGACAAGGAGGCACGAGATCCTTTCAAAATGTTGCTCGAGGAAGCCCTCGAGCGACAGAGGGACTCGATGATGGATAACTTTGCCCAGATCCTTCGACAGCTACCCACAGGTGATGCATCTTCATCCAGCAGCCCCTCTAGAGGCACCACTCCTTTTAAGTTACAAGTTAACTTCGATATTCCCATATTCGAAGGCCTAATAGATGCAGACACCATAGATAAATGGTTAAATCTATTGGAAGGATATTTTTTAGTTCATGACTTTTTCAATCGGGAAAAGATTACGTTTGCACTTCTCAAAGCCACCCCACATGTCAAGGATTGGTGGGAAACCTACTGTAAACAAAATGACGAGAGTGAACCCTTGCTGTTTTCAGCTGCACCCACTTGGAATTCTTTTTGAGATGCCATCAAGGAACAATATTACCCTGTCAGGAGCTATGAAGATAAATACATAAAGTGGATCACGCTACGGCAGGGAAGGGACCAAGATGTGCCAAAGTTCACAAATACTTTCCATACCCTTCGCACAAAGCTGGGTATCAAGGATACTGAGCGACATTTGGTGCTCAAGTACCGGAACTATCTACACAAATACATTCAGGACGAGATGGAGTTCTTGGACATTTTCTCGCTCGGCACGGTGTATCGGTACGCTGTAAATATTGAGTAGAAGTTTAAACATAAGAAGTGGGTCTTTGGATCTATGAATCCAAAGCAAGGAAAAGGCGCCCCCAAACCACAGAACAAGGGACCAAGGCGGGGCTACCCAGGACAGCCCGCCAAAGCTGCAAGCAAAGAACAACACCACAAAGACGAAGAAGGACACGGGAAAATGGTGTGAGTTCCATAAGAGCTCCACTCACAATACAAGTGAGTGTCGGGCCAATCAGTCACTAGTGGCTGAGCTAAAGGCTTCTGAATCAGGTGCAGGTTCCGACTCTGAATCAGAACCCGATAAGGGGATTGACAAAGGGAAGTAGATCATTGATGCGGAGCCCAGTGCCACCATGGCCCCCACAAAGACCCAAAAAATTGAGCCTGAAGATCTAGAGGGGGAACGCCTCTTCCACTCACAGATGTGGGTGAAGGGTTCTCCGTTGTAGTTCTTTGTTGACAGTGGGAGCCAAAAGAACCTCATTCCAGAAGAAGTTGTGAAGCGGCTAGGCCTAAAGACTACAACACATCCGCAACCGTACACCATCGGGTGGCTTCACCAAGGACGTGATCTTCGCGTCAGCCAATAGTGTTGCCTTCCCTACAACGTCAAGCTTTTCACAGATGAGGTACTATGTGACATTGTTCCTCTTGAAGTTTCTGATGTATTGTTAGGAAAAACCATACTTGTGGAAGCGACAAGCTGTATATGAGTCTAGACCTCGCTCTGTGATTATTACTTTGGATAATAAGTTGTACAAGATACCGGAGGTAGGTCTGCCTACCGCCATCTCATTGATCATTGCAAAGCATTGCAGTAAGATCATTTCCCAGACCAGGAAAGTTGTTTTCCTTATGATTCGCCCCCAAGGCAAGAAGAAGGTTGTGGCCACGGCTTCTAGGCAGGGCTCCTCTGCACAGCAACAACAGATGGACAAGGTCGTGGAGGAGTACACGGATATTTTTGCCTCACCCATAGGGGTACCTCTACACTGTCAAGTCAAGCACTCCATCGATCTGATCTCAGGCACATTACTGCTCAATTGATCGATCTATCGACGCTCTATTCTAGAAAGCGATGAGATCAAGAGGTAGATTCAAGGACTACTGCAGAAAGGGCACATCAGGCCAAGCTCATCACCCTGTGGGAGCCCGATGTATTGCTACAGAAGAAGGATGGGACCTGGAGGCTCTGTATTGACTATCGAGCGCTGAACAAGATCACTATCTGGAATAGGTACCCAATCCCGCAAATTGATGACCTTTTGGACCAGCTCAAGGGGGCCAAATATTTCAGCAAGATTGACTTGAAGTCAGGTTATCACCAGGTGCCTATCAAACCCTCCGATGTGTGGAAGACTGCCTTCAAATTCAAGGAGAGCCTTTTCAAATGGTAGGTCATGCCATTCAGATTATCGAATGCCCCTGCAACCTTCATGAGACTGATGGACGACACCTTGTAGCCCTTCACCAATGCATTCGTGGTGGGGTATTTAGGTGACATCTTGATCTTCAGCTAGAATTGGGAAGAGCACCTCCACCATATTCGACAAGCCCTTCAAACCCTTCAACAACACAAGTTGTGTGCTAACTTGGAGAAATGCACCTTTGGCCTGACCCAAGTTCAATATTTGGGGTACATCATTGATGAGAAAGGCATACATGTGGACCCATCCAAGATACAAGTCATTCAGGATTGGCCAACCCCAACCACTCTAACAGAACTCTGCAGCTTTTTGGGTCTTTCCAATTTCTACCGTAGGTTCATGTTGGGATTCTCTTATATCACTTGGCCTTTAAGTTAAGTCACTAAGGGTGGAGCGAAAGCAAAGTTCTTTTGGTTGGAAACCCAATAGCGAGTGTTCTCCGAGTTGAAGAATCGCCTTTGTTCTGCATGAGTGTTCACATTACCAAACCTGCAACAACCATTTGAGATCGAGACAGATGCCTCTGACTATGCTATTGGTGTGGTTCTTACTCAACATGGGCATCCAGTGGCTTACCACAGTCAGACACTTACAGACACAGTCCGAAAGTACCCCACTTTCAACAAAGAAATGTATTCCATTGTGCAGGCCTGCTGTCAATGGAAGCATTACATTCTAGGGAAGGAAACGGTCATCCACACAGACAACCAGCCTCTACAGTTCATACAGACACAAGGGAAGTTGCAGAACGATTGCCATCAGAATTGGTCCACCTATCTGCAACAGTTCCATTTGAATATTAAGTATAAGAAGGGCATCACCAATAATGTCGTTGATTGCCTCAGTCGACCACCGTTCATGGCACTAATCACTGTGCTTGACTTCTGTGGGCACGAGACATCGAGGTGGCCGCATCTTTACAAGAGCGATCTAGATTTAGACAGCATATACCAAACACTCTTGGAAGGGAAGCAAGTTCCAAATTTTCACCTTCAGGATGCACTGTTATGCCTCTTGGGATACATATGTGTTCCTTCAAGTGAGTATGCCAAGATGATTTAAGAGGCGCACTATAGTCGGGTCGCTGGACATTTCGGAGTAGAGAAAACAGTGGCGGTATTGCAGAAATATTTCTATTGGCCGAAACTTCGTCAGGATTTTGGGAAGTACATTAGATCCTACATCGCCTGCGCCATTGCCAAACCAACCATCAAGATGCAAGGCTTGTATACTCCTCTACTTACTCCTAGTCGACCTTGGGAATCTGTCTCCATGGATTATATGTCGGGCCTTCCTTCTACTAAGCATGACAACGATTGCGTTTTCATGGTTTTCGACAGATTCTCTAAGATGGCCATCATGGCGGCCTGCAAGAAGAGTATCATAGCAGAGGCCACTGCTAAGCTCTTCTTTGAGTGAGTGTGGGTACACTTTGGGATCCCACAGTCCATTATCTTAGATTGGGATAGCAGATTCTTGAGTGCATTTTGGTCAAGTCTTTGGTCGATGTTGGATACAAAACTTACGAAGTCCACGACTTTCCATCCCCAAATTGATGGCCAAATAGAGGTTGTCAACAAGATGATCATACACATTTTATGCATGTACAACTCGAAGCATCCACACACATGAGATGAAAGTCTCCCCTATGTCCAACACAACTACAACAGAGTTCTCCACAGCTTAACAGGCCACAGTCCCTTTCAGGAAGGGTTGAGATTTCAACCATTATGCCCCATTGATGTGCCATACCATTTACAGCCACTCAGGGAGATTCGGCTCACATGTAGTCCGAAGCTGAAAGGGCTAACAACTTCATTGAGCGCATTCAACGAATCTGCCAACAGGTCCACGATATATTGGACAGAGCCAATTCTAAGTACAAGCAGCGCCATGATCAACATCGAGTGTCACACAAGTTCCAAGTGCGCGGCAAAGGTTGGCTTCATTTGCAGAAGGAGCACCTTGCTAAACCCCACCGCAAGCTTCGCCCGCTCCAATATGGTCCATACACCATCACCAAGGCCGTCGCTGGCAATTCCTTCGAGCTCAGCATCCCACCATTCCTTGGTCTGCACCTAGTATTCAATGTAGATCGCCTTTGGCCTTACTTTCCACTTTTGTTGGACACATCTGACATTGCAAAACAACTCACACCAATAGAGCTCAACCCGAACTGCATGGAACAGGCCACAACTGATCAGATCATGGACACACAGATCAAGAACACTCACCAACAGAGGATACATCTATATCGGGTTGTCAAAGTAGGCGAACACCTTCACCAGGGCAAGTGGTTCACCAAGAACCAGGTTCAAACAAAAATTTCCTCACCTCATGGAGGCTCTGCATGCAATGGAGACCATTGCTTCTTAAGGGGAGAGGAATGATCCAGGTGGATATTGGTGGCCACCCGCCTATTCCACCTAGACCCCCCAGTCAATTTCATCTGTTTCCTTAATTGTAGCACAGTTTACTATTTTTGGCAATTTTTTGGGTGTTGAACTTCTGGAGTCATTTTGAGGCCCTAAACAACATTTTTTTAGCAAAATTCCTCTCGGCGATTCCTATGGTAGCAATTGCGTTGGTAGTTGTAGTCCTCAGAAAGATATTTCCAACAAGGTATCATATGCGTCAAATGGAGATAATATGACCAAGTTATGACCCCAAGAAGTTGGTTGCCCAACTAATCCCAATGGGGCCCATAAACTCTTGGTGATACATCTCCTCGGGTTAGGGTTTTGGTTATTTAGGGTTTTCTCTTATTTTTCAATAATAAAAAGGCCCTTGAACCTCATTGTAACTCAGTTCAGAGGCATGTAGCTGCCACATCTCTTCTCAGAGACAAGCTACCATTGCCCAAGCTATCTTATTTCCGTTCTATTTGTAAGCATAGTTCAATATTTTTCTATTAATAAAAGGAAGTGTTTTTCTGCTGCATCTTTGTGTTTATAATTATATTGCAAGTTGTTGTGTTCCTATTTAAGTTCGGATCACACTAACATCACTTTACATCATCCCCGTAGGGCTTGCAGAATCTGAGTACAACATAGAAGAAAATGAGAAGAAAAAATTAGAGCTAAAAAACTTTGATGATATCTGAACTCTTATGGTATATGAAACCTCTAACGTATCCTCAGGCATGGAGTCTTTAAAAAAAAATTAGGTGCAACTTCAGTCGTCAACAAGGCTCATAAATATTTGAGATCACTTCATTTTGATCAATTGTCATCACACTCGGAGATTTCAGACCTCTTAGAGGAACTCACATTTACTGCTTTTGTTGCTATTAAAGATTCTTGGATGCGTTTTGTGTGTTGAAGCTAAATTTGGATTATCTTTGGAGTTATTCTTTGGCAAATGGATGGATATATTGCATGTTATCTTCTAAGTTCTCTTTGTTGAATATTATCATTTTGAATGTCTAATGTATGGAAATATTGTTTCTAGATTATGCTAGTTTGTGTCTGTTACGCACCACCTATGGGTGACACCTATAGGAGAAAATTTTCTCCTAGATTGTCTTTAGCCTGCAGCTAGCAGCCCCTTGCAGCCCCCAGATAACTTGATATGCCACCATCTCCGCCACCTGAACCAACCGTTATGCACCTTCGCCCATCTCTCATGATCGCATGTTTGAAGGTGGGTCTTCCAACCTCAAAGGTATGGATTTCATTATGTAGTTTGGTATTTTTTTTGGCATGGATTAGTGGGGGAGTGTTGTAACTCTTTCTGACACCTTTAAAAGTTACATTTTTTCTTTAAACTTTGCCACCTTCTTTCAATATTATCCTTGCCTTGACAAATACCTTCCTTTAAATATCATTCCATCTAACCCTTTCCATTGCTAAAGGATGAATTGTCTCTGAGGTTTTTATAAATTTATCTGAGTTATTTTTAATAGTTTTTATTTTAAATGAAATTTTATTATATATATATATAATTTTATGTTTTATAAAATTATTTATTTGAAATATTGAACTTAATTTAAAAATATCGAGTCAGCCCAATCTCTAAAGTATAAGAATCACATTTGTTACCATTTTATATACGTCAGCCAATAATATCGACTTACAAGTCAAATTAAACCTATGCCCCCACCCCACACTTCACACATGAAATCACCATAATCTAAATTCCTCGAGATGTGTGAAATGATTAAATCAATGGTTTGCGAGGGGTGTTGCCTATTCGATTTTTAACCTACCTACCTCCCCACACCCCCCCACAAAACTGTTTCACTTTTACTACTTTTTACAATTGTCACCCTCTCGTTGATTGCAGAGCCCCCCAAAAAAACCATTTACCAACTATCCCCCTACCCGGCCCCCGCGAGACCATTTTAAAACCATTTTTTACATTGATTTAAATTTATAAATGTCAGGCAGGAAGGTCTATGGCATATGCAAACAAATTTCTATATTATAAAGTATGTATCAAGGGCAAATAATGAAGGGAGCATTTTTACAATCATATTTTTAAAAATGAGCTTATGGCTGAAAGATTGGAGGTAAGAGGAGGTTGAGTAAAATGAGGATGGAGTTTCTATGTTTCTTCTTTATGGGATAATTTTACAAAGGTAAAAAAAAATTTACAGAGCAAAGAAACAATGTTTTATGCTATGAATTTGAGGAGGAAATAAATCATAAAGAGGAAAATGCACGTGAACATAAAATTTGGATAAATTCTTATCCAAAGATTTTACAGAAGTAAAAAAGGAAAGTAAATATATTTTACCAATCATGGCAAAACAAAACATGGTTTTCAAAAATGGGAAGGAAATCAGTGGATAGTTTTATGAAATTTATTTATTCATAAATATATAAATTCAAGGAAAAACAAGACATGGATTTCAAACAATGGATGGTTTTACGTGATAAACTCATTTGAGAAAATATTTTATGATTTCATTATGAAATGCATGAAAATAAAGACATATGAGTTTACAGGTTTTAACAATATTTGGGAAATATTTTATGAAAATATTTTACAACAATTGTTAAGCACTTAAAAAATAATGAAGGCAAATATTATGAACAAAAATCTCAACATATAGTTTGATTTAACTCCAAAATACAAAGAATTCCTTGATCAACTAGGTGGAAAAACATAACCAAACATGAGATTATTTTCATATTTTGGACTTAGAAATAGCAATCAAAGGGACAACTAGTTGGTATAGGTGGCAGAGTCAACCAAGTTTGAAGGGCAGATAACAGATTTTGTGAAAACAACATCAGCCAGTCCAGATTTCAAAGCAAAGGACCAACATCAGTAAATCAGTTTTGGATTTAAAGGCAGATTTTGAGGCAACACTTGAGCAGTTAGTCCCAAGGATAAAGACAACCAATTAGCAGTCAATGAAATAACCTCAAATTTCCAGGGCAAAATCTTAAACAACTTCAGATTTCTTCGCAGAAGAATCAGAAACTAAAAGATCACTCCCAAATTTAAAGGTAGAAGACTTTCTGGCATTTCCAGATTTTCTGCAGCATATTGATTTTGTAGTTTATTTTATAGGGTTTGTTTCCTATATACTAGTGATAGTTTGAGGAATATTTTTTCCTATATATTGTTTCAATTTCATTGTAAAAGGGTTGGCTTTTGATGCCAATACCCTGCCATTTTTGTAAAGACTTTATTTACAGGAATTTAATTAAAGTATTATGGCTTTAGTTTCATGACAGAAATTGTTTTACTTGTGTGTCTTTCCCTATTATTCCATAATTTGTTTTTGCATATGTTCAAGGTAACATAGGAGCTAGGGCAAGGCTAGGTTGAGTATTGACCTCCCTGATAGCCCACCACGAAGTTATCATCATTATAGAAATCAACTTATTGAACTGTCTGTTTGAAATAGCTCCTTTGCATCTTTAATTGTCGCCTTCTGCCATCTCTTGAATGTATATTGTTTCGCTGCAAAATTCTTCTGCATGCATCTACTATATTTGATTGATTAAGTTTTCAGTATGAATACTTAATTACCTGATTTCTCTTTTATTCCTCGACCAAATACTTTAAGCTATGTTTTTATGTCAAAATTAGATGTTGGCACTTTGATTAAGTTTCAGCAAGAGCTAGCTTTATTTTTTAGCAGAGATTGGATAATCATCAACAACAACTTACAACAAATAATAGATCTGGCCATTGTGCTTCAAAGGTTGTTGTCCAGTGATAGTGAACAACATTAAAAAAGCCTCGTAACACTTCAGAGAGCCTCCTCTAGTTCGAGGGCCAGCTTGAACCTAAAGTTTGGTCAAGTTGGTTTCTTGGCGCAGTTTCGCAGCCAAGAACTGCCTTCGAGAAACAAGTGCAACATCTAGCATTGTTGTCGGGGACCGAACTAATGAAGAGATCTATCTGCTGATAACGATAAAGACTAGATCTATTCCTTGTTGGTTAACAAGGAGTAGGCATTTGATATTGGTTGCAATTCCTTCACTTGACGGCTACACTTTGTCTATATGGCGATTCCACTGGGTTCCATATTCTGCTAGTTCAAAATGACAATTGCATCTCTTCCTATGATGGTTGCATTCAGCATCATGTTTTTCTTTCTCGTGGTTGTGATCAGAAATCTCAAAAATCTACAAAGGATGCAATCTTCAAAATTCAGTTGTAAGTATCAATTTCCAATGGAATTTATGTTTCACATTGTAAACATTTTTCAAGTTTTCAGCTGCATACAAGGTGATCTGCTAGTTAATCCACTTCTCACATGTTTACACTAGAAGTTTGACTACACTTAACAATGTAAAGTTTCATTTCAGTAAAGTAGGAGTGTGTGCAATAGATCAATGAGTTTGCAGTTGATAGATTAATGTAGTAGACTAACGAGTTTGCAGTTTATGGATTAATGCAGTAGATCAACGGTTGTTTCAGTTTGAGTTTCAAGTTTGTAGTATGAAATTTGGTTTGGCTGAGTGTAATGACTTGCAAGGGATTGAAAGGAGTAAATTTATTGTTGATTGACTGATTGACTCCATAGTCCAATGAAGCACTGTTGTGCTTATTTCCACTTGTAGAGTCAGTTGTTTCACTTCAACAATTTTCAGTTTTTGGATTTCAGTGTGAAATAGTCTCTGGATTATTGCAAGTAGTATGGTTTCAGATTTGTAGATTATAGGTTTATGAATTGACTCCATGCCTAACAGATTCAAGGCAGCTGGTCTACCAAGTCCTTTGCATCCCATGGGGGAAGCAGTCCCCAGTTGGAGCCTATGTTGTAACTTTTTCTAACACCTTTAAAAGTTACAATTTTTCTTTAAAATTTGCCACCTTCCTTTAAATATCATTCCATCTAACCCTTTCCATTGCTAAAGGATGAATTGTCTCTGAGGTTTTTATAAATGCCTCTGGGTTATTTTTAATAGTTTTATTTTAAATGAAATTTAGTTTTATAAAATATATATAATTATATTTTTTATAAAATTATTTATTTAAAATATTAAACTTAATTTAAAAATATCGAGTCATTCCAATCTCTAAAGTATGAGAATCACATTTGTTACCATGTTATATACGTCCGCCAATAATAACAACTCACAAGTCAAATTAAACCTATATCCCCAACCCGCACTTCACACTTTAAACCACCAAAATCTAAATTCCTCGAGATGTGTGAAATGATTAAATCAATGGTTTGCAAGGGTTGCTGCCTATTCAACTTTTAACCTACCCCCCTCCTCAAAATCATTTCACTTTTACTACTTTTTACAATTGTCACTCTCTCGTCGATTGCGGACCCCCTGCCCCAACCCCCCAAAAAAAAAAGAAAAACCATTTACCAACTAACCCCCTCCCCCGCAAGACAATTGTAAAACCATTTTTTACATTGATTTAAATTTATAAATGTCAGACTGGAAAGTCTATGCAGTATGCAAAAAATTTCTATATTATAAAGTATGTATCAAGGCAAAATAATGGAGGGAGAGTTTTTACAGTTGTATTTTTTAAATGAGCTTATGGGTGAAAGATTGGAGGTAAGAGGAGGCTGAGTAAAATGAGGTAAAATGAGGATGGAGTTTCCAATGCTAGAAAGAGATGTTTCTTCTTTATGGGATAATTTTACAGAGGTCAATTTTTTTTACAGAGCAGAGAAATAATGTTTTATGCTATGAATTTGAGGAGGAAATAAATCATAAAGAGGAAAATGCATGTGAGCATAAAATTTGGATAAATTCTTATCCAAGATTTTACAAAAGTAAAAAGGGAAACTAAAAGATATTTTACCAATCATGGCAAAACATGACATGGTTTCAAAAAATGGGAAGGAAATCAGCCGATGGTTTTATGAAATATGCCTATAAATTTTATTTATTCATAAATATATAAATTCAAGGAAAAACAAGACATAGATTTCAAATAATGGATGGTTTTACGGGATAAACTCATTTGAGGAAATATTTTAAGATTTCATTTATGAAATGCATGAAAATGGAGAAATTTTAGTTTACAGTTTTTAAAAAAAAATTGGTAAATATTTATCAAAATATTTTCTTCCCAAATATTTTACAACAATGGTTAAGCACTTAAAAGATAATGAAGGCAAATATTATGGACAAATACGTCAACATATAGTTTGGTTGTAATATCCCTTTCCTGGAATATTTCTCAAATACCAGCAAACCCCAACCAGAAAAATGTACAAGTGGTATAATAGCCGGAAAACTCACAGAGATGAAATAACGATAGTGCAGCAAACAACAATGTATACATGAAACGTAAACAAATACTCAAGAAATGCAGCAAGAAATGCTAAGCCATTTTATTATACTGAGCAATAGAATGAGTACAAGAGGTGATCAGAAAGATGGCACCTCGACTTGCACAAGGCAAGTGAAGAAATACACTCAGAATAGCAAAGGAATGGCCTCACACTGATCTGCGTCCCACCTGCTGGAAAACTGTCGTGTTGCTGCTACTACTGGAAATCAAATGAGGATTTGGGGCTGTTCCCCTCCTCAGAAAAGGTTGAAACTCTGGGATCGGACTCTACTCAAGAAACCTAGAAAAACCCAGAAAGCTTTCCTGGAATGGCTGACCCCTGAAAATCACCCCCTTGGGGTTCTGTGCAGTCTCTCAAGGCTCTGCGTTGCCACTAAATGAAACCCTCTAGAAATCTGCTTGAAACCTTTGCCAAATCCCTCCAATATGCAAGGGCTGATCCCCTACTCAATCTCCCAGCACAAATCCTACTGCAAACCCTCAAGCCAGAACTCTTGCCAGAAAGAACTGCGTCATCCCTCCCAGTGTTGCGCAGTCCTCCAAGATGCTCAATCCTCCTGCCATAAATGCTGATGGAACCAATGCAAAAATGTTGATGGAAATACCTTGCCCGAGTAGACACTCAAAGTTCCTCGGGGCTAAGGGTGAGATCTCCGAACAGAAACACTCAATGCACTAAACAGTGCTGCAGACTAGCTAAACAGCCAGCGTGCTCTAAGTCAAAGTGACTAGCTCAAATGCACATAACTGAATGATCAAAATGAGGGGGCTTCTCTCTCCTTTATAGCCTTTGCCTCTCTCAATCCCAAGGCTTACCTCCTCCAATGTGATTCCCCTCTTGCCACATGTTTCTTTCCTTCTGCGCAGTCCCTCCAAGTGTCTGCGTGGGCTCCATCTCTGTTTCCCCCTTTGGCTCCCTTGGCTCTCCTTTAAGTCACAACGTTGTGCTACTAGGAAGTGACTTTTATTCTAGAAGTGAGTTATGTCCCCTTTTCTCACTTTTTTATTTATAAATAACTATAGAAGGCAAAAATTGAGCAAAATCGAATATTCCAATTAGCCATGGCTAATCAGGAATATTACATTGGTTTAACTCCAAAATACAAAGAATTCCTTGATCAACTAGGTCGAAAAACTAAGCAAACATGAGATTATTTTCAGATTTTGGACCTAGAAATAGTAGTCAAAGCGACAACTAGTTGATACAGGTGGCTGAGTTAACCAAGTTTGAAGGGAAGATAACAAATTTTGTGAAAACAACTTCAGCCACTCCAGATTTCAAAGCAGAGGACCAGCATCAGTAAATCAGTTTTGGATTTAAAAGCAGATTTTGAGGCAACACTTGAGCAGTTAGTCCCAAGGATAAAGGTAGCTAATTAGCAGTGAATGAAACAACCTCAAATTTCCAGGGCAGAATCTTAGACAATTTCATATTTCTTAGTAGAAGAATCAGAAACTAAAACATCACTCCCAGATTTAAAGGCAAAAGACTTTGTGCCATTTCCATATTTTCTGCAACATATTGTATTTTTAGTTTATTTGATAGGGTTTGTTTCCTATAGACTAGTGAGCGATTTTATATTTGATTGAGTATTGTTTTCTGTAGAATTCAAAATCAAATTCCAAACATGCACATCAAAATACAAAAGAAATTGAGCCATTTTATTAATACAGAAATATGAGTAAATAAATGAAAAGGAATAATTGAACTTGGGTCTGCTATGCAAACTAAGCAAACCCCAGGTAAGATCTCAATAATCCAACTGCTAGAAATGGCTCCCACAAAATCTGTGCATTGCCCAAAAATTCTGTTAACTGCTGCTAGAAGGAAATTGAAATTATGACCTCAATAATGCTTGGATCGATCTGAAATTGCAATCATGGACTCCTCTCCTATAACCCAAAAAAGCACAGAAAAGGTTTGTCCTAACTGCGAGCCAAAATCAAACCCACAATGAGATGCAAACTGCCCAGCGAAGCTACAATACTCCCTATGGTAAGAATGTATGATTCTGGCTCGAATACTGCCCGAAAAATTCTATAAAATTAACTATGGAATCCTCACATCTAGACAAACAAAACCCAAAAATCTTTTGGGAAAATTCCAACCCCCTGGAATTAACTAAAAATCAAGTGTAATCACCCACATCCTCTGATCAAGTCGTTTTGCCCGTCTTTACCGAGGAAAATGATTCTCCAGCCTTTTGGAAGACATTCCAGACCTCTAGAAGTTGAATCAATTTTTCCCATAGCCAAATCGAATTGCCCTCTGAAGCTGATTGCGTAGTCCTCTATGCTGCATCACTGTGAATAACTTGGCCTCTTGCTGCTACCTCTTTGGATCTGTAAAACTTCCTCTGGATCATTGTCCCTACCCTTCTCTGTCTTTGCTTCTTTACTGAGGCTCGAACTCTTCCAGCACTAATAGCTCTCTGGAAAATCGAACTTTCCAAGGAAATCGAACTCTCCGTGGTTCTCACAAGTGTCTCAAGTGTATTCTCCATCTACCCATCGACTTCTTCTTATAATCCTCAGTTGGGGCTCCAACAGCCAAGATCATATCAGAGTCGGTCCCTGTGAGTTTATAGATGATTCACTCCTTATCTCAATCAATTCTGATTAATTAACCAAATTTCCTAAGTTTAGACTTCAGAAATATTAAAAAATAGATTAATAATCTAATTGAGACAATTCTAGGCGGAATTTCCATAAATGATTTCTGGGTTATGGAAACTTCTGTGTCTTAGCCTCTCTACAAAGTTTTGAGTCTAGAACACCTCTGATGTTACAGAAATTAACACCCCCTCTCTGCAAGGAAGGTGTTCTCTCTAACTCTTGTGCTGCACATCCTACCACAACACCCTGTTTCTGCACCACCCTCTGTCACATTGCTGATGTCTGGCCACTTCCCACCAACCACTACACAACTCTGATGCTACATCTGTGTTGCTGTTGACATTGGTATGATGCTATCAACTCTGCATATGCATTGCAACTCCCTCTCAATTGTTGTTGCTGCCACTGCAACAACTGCAATTGAGAAGCATCCTAAATATTGAATCAACTATGTTCAGTATGATGCATCTGTCCCTCGAGTCTTGACTTCTACTAGCTACTACACTGTCTACCAAGGAATCTGCGTTGTTTTTTGACTTTGCCACTGTGCCACTCTACACTGCTGCCAACACTACATTGTGGCCCTCTGTACTTGACTGCTACTAGTTTGAAACTGTCACTCTGGAATATGACTGCATCAACTGTCACTGATCCATCCTGCTACTGAATATTGTGGACCCCATAGCAAGGTAATGATCCATGAGGAGGACACCTTAAGGGTCTTGCCCAATCTCTGCAGTTTTGGACTACAGCTCCATGTCGCCCCACCTCACTCTTAGAGGTATGACTGCCATCATAGCGAAGTCTTCCTCCAACTTGGAGGACAACTTGTCTATATCGGTTGACGTTGTTGCCTGGTCTTGCTTCTCTTGCTTGTCCTTCTTTCTAAGAGGACACTGCACACTATAGTGACTGAGCTCACCACATCTAAAGCACTTGACCTTTGACATGTCATTATTTTTTTCTTCTCCCTCTATCCCTGACTGGGACCCTTGGATGCTAGGGCCACGTTTTATTCTTCTTTCTTAGTCATCACGGCCTTGTTGCTGCTACCACTAATGGTACTCTTTAATAGAGAATGCCTCAACTCCTATTGTAGATCGACTCACAGCCATCCCATCTTGGCGTTATGTCTTTTCCCAACATACTTTGGACAAATACTTGCCAATCCTTCGAGACACTGTTTAGTGTCAGTCGTACAAGCTTTATAGGTTGGGGCACCTCCCCAACGACTGCTAGCTGATCACGAACCTCCCGAATCGTAGTGAGGAAGCCATCTATGTTATCGCCCTTCTGGATCCTGACGCTTCTCAAATCCTCCTAGAGAAACATCTTCTGCTTCTTGGAAGAACTTTGATATAGGGTGGAAAGACTATTCCACATCTCCTTGGTCATGTTCTAGCTATATATATGTGAAACTATATGATCTTAGACTCCATCCAAGATTATCTGCTTTGCCTTCGCCATTTCTCTTCTGTACTTCTTCAGCTGATCAGGGTCCTAGGGTATTGCTACCACATTATCTATATAGGCTTTCAGTTCATGTTCATTTAGAAGGAAAGACATCCTAGCCTTCTAGATGACATAGTTGGAGGCTCCCTCCAACCTATCTTGATCTCTAAGCCCAACTGTGGCCATCTTTGAAATTGTCGAAAACAACCTCTTTCCCTCTGCTTGGTTGCTGGTTTTGCTATTCACTCTCCCTTTTGGAGTGATGAAATCTTCTCTCAGCTACTTCCAATCTGCAACTGGGAAATCGAACATTTGAAACTCGAAGTCCCCTGAGAGAGATTTTCCCTCTATGTGTGCTTTTCTCTTCCACCCAATGGTGATTCTACTGTTGCAAAACCATTTGCGTCCAACCAAGGAATCTACTCAACGAAAATCTGAGTTGTTGTTGCTCCTTCTGCCTGCTGGAATCACAAATCTAAGCAAATCAAATTTTCTTCCACCCTAGACCTGAAAATTGAAACCTTTCCCAGCAATTCAAACTGCCTAGCTAGGCATTGCGCAACATTAGAAAATTTTGGCCTATTGCTCCTTTTAAACAAAAATTTTTTCCTTCTTTCGCTTCTGAACTTCCTCACTGATCAATCATGCTGCTCTGATACCATGTGAAAATTTCAAGCTGAAATCCTATTGCAGCAAATGGAAATTATTTTTTTAGTTGTTAATTAATTTAACAATTTATCTGCTACAGTGAATACCAAATAATTCACACTGCAACCTTCACAAATAAACTACGGAAGAAAATAGCTTTGGAAACTGAGAAAATACTAACACACACACACATAAAAATTAACACAACTATTTTTGGACAATTGTCCACAGAAAAACCCAATTTGGGAAAACTGGTGTAGCAATTGAGCATTTTTATTATTATGCAATAGTGAAATCTGAGTACAATCTATCGATGCCCAACTGGTGATCCAAACAGCGAGAAAATCTGGCCAAAATTATCTAAGGGAATTTCCCTTCTCCACAAGTAACCGCGGCACAACTCTACCTCAAAAAACTCATTCTCTTGGACCCTCTGCATAGTGCTTGCACAGACCCTTTGATGTCTAGCCCAGAAAAACCTCTAATCAAGTCGTTCTGCCTATCTCTGCTAAGGAAAATGATACTCCAGACTTCTAGAAGACTTTCCAAGCGTCTGGAAGCTAAATCAATCTGTTCCACAGCCAAATCGAATTGCCCTTTGAACCTGACTAGGAATTTCTTTGCGATATCTCACTGGGAATAACTCAGCCTCTCTGATGCCTCTCAGTATCTAAAAACTTCCTCTGGATCACTGTCCTTGCCCCTCTCTATCTCTACTTCCTTGTTGAAACTCGAAATCTTTCAACACTCTTGGCTTTCTAGAAAATTGAACTTTCCAAGGAAATCGAACTCTCTGTTGTTCTCACAAGTGTTTCAAGTGTATTCTGCATCTACCCATCGACTTCTTCTTATAATACTATGTTGAGCCTCCAATGGCCAAGATTAAAACTTAATCAAAGGCCAAAATCATATTAGAGTCAATCCTTGTGGGTTTTTAAATGATTCACACCTTATCTCAATTAATTTTGATTAATTAACCAGATTTCCTAAGTATTATACTTAGGAAATATCAAAAAATAGGTTAATAATCTAATTGAGACGCTTCTAGGTGGAATTTCCATAAACAATTGCTGGGTTATGGAGATCTCATGTGTTTTAGTCTCTCCAGAAAGTTTCGAGACTAGAACACCTCTAATGCTACAAGAAATAACACCTAGTTCGTCCCTAAACCTTTATTGTAATATCCCTTTAGGTGGCCCATTTGACTGCCTAGCCCAATCTGAAAAATGAGGTGCTGATCTTCCCTTTTCAATCACCTAATACTCATAAAAAATCGTCAAAAGTATTTCTGTTTTGCAATCTGAAAATTTACAAAAGTAAAAACTATATTCCTGATTGCTATTCAAGTCAAATAAACCCTAATTAATCACTTCAAACATTGACTTGAAATTTCTGAATGCAAATCCACAATTTCCAGCACTTCAATTTGGATTTGCTAATCAGCCAAAATTATTGTGCTGATTTGTATCTTTAATTAGTCTAATTAATTCCAAGCGCAGATCTGAAATCTTATTTTTTCATTAAGAAACCCTAAACCAGATTTGTCCTAATTCCTTTTATCCCTTGTTATTCCATGAAATCTTGGACTTAGACTGCCTTAGGGATTCCTGCCTTTGAGGTAGAAAGAAGCTAGCCTAAAGAAAGAAAATAAAGCTACCAAGGTGACAGTAGGTAGCTTATCTAAGTCACCCTTGGGGTCTGACACTAATGGTTTGGGACTTTCACGTCAAGTGAGAACCCATGAGGTAGCAAAGTGTTGGGTATTATAAGCTATTGTCTTTCTTTGCCTCTACTTCAAATAAGCATAGTTGTTCAGTTGATATCAGTTAATGTTGCTCGCAATTTCATCTTGAAATTGGGGAGAAATTTCTGAGATTAATATAGGAAATCTCTATATGGTATTTGGAGGATAAGATAACTCGAGTGTTCAATAACACCATCAAAGGTATAGTGGAAATGCTAACATAAAAGTTCTTCATTATTTTTCTTCAATTTTGGATACTATATCTTTTACTTTTTATCTTAATATTTGAATGCTGGCTTGTATCATTTAAATATGGCATGCGTATGGCTTGGGTAAGGCCTGTGTTTGTCTCTGTATGCTCACCCTTCTTCCCTGGTATGATATAGATGATTATGTCCAATGCTGATATGACCATTTTGATTTCTGTAAGTTGTTTTGTATCATTGTATGTGCCCAGGAAGATTCGTATATAGTCATGGCAGCGGCAGATATTGCTATCACAAAATCTGGTAGCGTAAATGTGGAATTGGCATTGCACAATGTAATAACCACTGATGACCCAGATTGTAATTCATCCAGTATTGTTGCTTTTCTTTTATCTCCATAATTTTTCAAGGACTTAACTTTTCGTAGAATTAATACAACGTACCATTGCCATTGTAGGTACCTCAAGTTGTTGTGTATAGAATTGATGGAATATCTGCCTGGATTAGCAGAAACATGTTTTCTTTCTCTGTGAAGTTTGTCTCTCTTGTGAATATCATCCTTGGGTATCAGGTTTAGTTTCCCTCCCTAACATCAATATCACAGATGGTAGACTCGAACACTTCACATGATGATAACACATAGTTTGGTCTCTCCATGTGGACTTATACTTACAAGTAAGAAGTCTTGAGTTCAATAAATGAATAATTGAATATCATAATTAAAATTTGATGTCAATAATATTTGTGGGTGCAGTTGGTCCCAGAGTTTATACAAGAAAAGGCAAGTTCAGAGAAGATAGCAGAGGAAGCAATGAAGCTATTACCATTACCAGGAAGCGACAATTTGGAACGTAAAAAGGTGTTAGATGGCTATGAAGAATTGCGCCAGTTGTTGGGAAAACCAGGAGTAGTAACTAGAGCTGCAAAATTAGTTATACGAACACTGTATAGCTCAAACAAAGTCATGTGAATCAGTTTCATCTTGTTGTCCTTCGCTTTATCAATTTACACAGTATAAAAAAGAAATTACTGTTATTGCTAAAAAATTATCATTAATGAATAGTATGTGTAGCACTCCATATGGCTTTGCATCGCATTATATATATAGTTGCGTTGATTTTATATATTCCACTATGCTAACAATTCCTAATTTAGTGAATAGATGCTCTTTTTAAAATAAAATAAATAATAAGGTGAATTGCTCAACTGAAAATGTAAAGAAACAAGCGTAATATCTATGATTTAATAGTCAATTAATGTGATTTTAATGCAAAGCTTTAATTTTTTGTTGAGACACTAGCAATAAAGAGTCCTAAATTTTATCATTTTTCTGAAGAGCATGGAGAGCTTATCAGTTGTAAGAATAAGTAATTCACAATGTCTCATATCACACAATAGTCTTTATTTCCTATAGCCTTTTGATTAGAAAAGATGTTGGAGATAAACAGGATGCTAACATATATGCTTTTGTTGATGCTTGTGTTGGCTAGTTGAATTGTTTATGAATTAAACATTCAAGTACCACATTAATTATCGACCAGGGAAAGTCTTTTTATTTCAAAGGCACTGCGTACTGTATGTACTTAGAGTCTAAAAGCATCGAAAGCTGTAGTATACGTAATTCTTATGCTATGTCATTACAATACTCGTTAAAATGAAAGTAATTAATTAAATCTACAAATCTGAAAAGCAAAATAATGGACGCTCTGTTGGCAGAGGATCAGGACCCTATCCTCCAGATGGGGACGTTCAGCACCTGCCCCTGTAATCAGAATTACTGATGCACACTGCACTCTCATTCACCGGTGAGAAACAAAACTCAAAGATCAATGAAACAGAGTACTAGTAAAACAGAGAATACCAGAGGTAATGCTACCAAATCCACACAGAGTGCTGAAAAGAAATTGATGCACACTTACACACTTGACAGGAAAGTAAATGGGTGAATCTTGTGAAGAAGGTGGGCCCAGTCCCTCTCACAAGATTCCTCGGGAAAACGAAGATGAGATTAAGTGCTCAAAACAGTTTTATATTCATCTGCCACAAAGATCAAATACAATAGAGTTCAGCCTTGTTGATGTTCTCAGAATCTCAGTTACAGACTGACCATAGACACCGACCTCTCGTTTCATGTAGATGTCTCCTCTTTATATAGGAGACATCTATTACAATAGAATATTACAGCCTATTCAGTTAACCCATTTTGTCAATAATAAGCAATTCAGAGTGCTGTTACAACAGTATGATGATACATCCTTTTCTTAAGCTTTAGCTGTTACACGGTGGATAACTGATTTTGACTGTCTTCTCGGGATCTTCGTATTCCTTCGCCATTTCCCCATGCTGTTCATGCTGACTGTGTTCTTTTTCTTTAGACTTCCGCTTGATTATGCCACGTCACAATTCTCTAGATAGCTGCCATCTGTTGTCCATGGCTATTACAAAATAGCTTGCTTTAGGTAATTACTGTTGCTGGTGTTGCAGCAACTGCGTAGTTGCTGTTTCTGGTGTTGCAGCGACTACGTAGTTGCTGTTTCTGGTGTTGCAGCAACTATTCATTATAACTCCTGCAAGCTTAAGACGATTATTTGACAGTTTAGTCAGCGTTTCCAAGGATAAGTATAAAGATATTCACGAATATGAAATAAACAATTAAACATAGATGTGCGGAAGGTTACTTCATACCTTGGGGTTAATAAGTCATTATAAAATAAAAGCTTTCACTTATGACTGCAAAAAGGGTAATTATACGGCAAAAGATAAGGTCAAAAATAGGTCAATTGTGAGTCCCAACAGCTTGGTCATTGAGTTGCAACCATGATGAGTACTAGGGTTGCTTCTATCTCGGTCTATTTTTAGTACTTGTGAAAAGTTATTTATGATTATTGTTCTTCTCCGCGGAGTAGTTTTTCATATGATTTAGTCTATTTTAAGTGATCCAAGTGGATATGTAATGGTTCAAAATGGCTAAGTTTTTAGTTCTCTGGTTGATTTTATGCTTAAGAAGTTAAGAACCCTTCAAGATTCATGCTTAAAACATGTGCTAGAAGCCTTGTGGAGAGGTTGACTCTACGTTGAGAAGGATTAGAAAGTCTGAAAATTGGTTAAGGAAAAATCCATTTGGCACTTCAAGCTATGCAGAGGTAGAGAACAACCACTACAGCCTGCAAATACTCCACATCTTGCATTGTCTTAGCATGCGGATAAGGTGTTGGGGACCACACAAATCAATTATATGAAGTATAGGGTGCACTGATAGAAGTGATCTTCCATGTTCCAGGTGGAGCCTTGGTGCATGTAATTGGAAAGAAGGGAGATAGGGGAAGTTATTAGGCTATGCACTTGGTCGTCTCCATAAGAATCCATGTGGATCTTGGTACCTCTCATTTTCATAGAAGGTAACACCAGTGAATTTCTTGACTAAGACTCGTATTTTTTAGCTTTAGATAGTTGGGGTACTAGTTGATTTCATAAGCATTGATGGAATATTTTGATGTAGTGTTTGATGATGTATAATCTTGTGTTGGAACACCTCGGGAGATGGCATTGGTCTCATTTGGAAGTTTGGGCATTTTCACATTTCATAGTGTAGTCCACATTCCACAAGGCGAGGTTCACATCTTGCAAGGCACAGTTGGGTCATTTTTACTTGCATTGGTGACCTCTACACATATGTATCCTCCACTTGGTACTCCACATCTTGCATTGTCTTAGCATGCGGATAGCATGTTGGGGACCACACAAAGGTCAATTATGTGAAGTATATGGTGTAGCGATAGAAGTAACCTTACATGTTCCATGTGGAGCCTTGGTGCATGTAATTGGAAAAATGGGCGCTAAGTTGATTTGGGGTGTGCTCTAGCCACGAAAATTGGTGGAGAGGCTATGGCACATGAGATTTCCAATACCTAGAAATGGTTTGGGTAGATTCTAAACAGTTTGGGAGATATTAAAATAATTAATATTTTTTATGGAATTCCTAAGTCTAAACTTAGGGAAAATAAAATATTAATGTGAATTAATACAAAATTGTGTTAGAATGGTTCAAAAGTCGTGGATCAAGCCAGATCTAATCTTAGCCATTGATTAGGGACTTAATCTCAGCCGTTGATTTGTCGATGAGAAAAGTATAAGAGGGGGCTTGAGGGTCACTTTGTGAACACACTGAGTTGATCAAGATTTCGACTTTCTAGGGCTAGGTTTGCTGAGGAAGTAGAGAGAGTGATTAGAGTTGCAGCTAAGGGGCAATGAATATAGAAGAAAAGAGGCAGAGATAGCACCAGGAGGATCAACATAGTAGCCGAGAGTGAGGGACATAGAACCAGCTAGGGGTTCACAGAGAACTAGCCAAGGGTTCACGCAGAGTCAGTCAAGGCTCATGCAGAGGCAGCCAGAAGCTGCGCAGTGCCTCAGAGGGCCTGCATGGGTGACGTAGAGGGCCAGAGGGTTGACGCAGTGTCTCTAGAGGCTGACGCAGGCCAAGCTAGAGTGACGTTGGGCAAATGCTAGGCCAGAAAGGGTTGTGCTGTCCCTAGAGGCTGATGCTGGGGTTTCGTGGGGCAGATTGGAGCTGTGAAGCTATCAGATTGATTATCCAAAGTTTCAGCTAGAACATCTGTCTTCCACTGAGAGGTACTACTGCCGAGATTATTCTCAATTGGGTGAGCTGGTTTTGGCACCCAGATTGTATTCAAAAACTACATAATAAAACCCTGAGATAGCTGCACTGGTTTTTCCGCATTGGGTTTTTCCAAGGACATTGGTCCAAAAACAATGGTGTCACTTGTGTGCTTGTTTTGTTTCCTTCATTTGATGATCTGTAATGTGTTGAGCATGTACTTGTATTTATTTCCGGTATTTACATGATAAATAACTTGATAATTAACAAAACAAGTAGGTAGGAATAAATCAGTAAAGTACATGAAGGGTTTCTAATAGTCAGACATAGAAATTCCAACATGGTATCAGAGCATGGTTGCAGATCACAGGAGAACTGAGGACATCAGCAGAGCACATAAGCAATAGCAGAAAACAGTTGTCTCGAGTGATAGGAGTTGTTCCTAGCAGAGTAGCAGCAAGGAAGGGGTGATGCAGTGACTGTGTCATCAAGATTGAGCCAGTAAGAGGCCAGCATAGAGACTGAGGAGGGCAGAAAAGGCTCACGCAAAGACCGGGAAGGTTGACGTAGTTGGCTAGGGAGCATTTCAACCAGTGCCTGATTGCACAAAGCCTAGGAGCTCTAACCTTCAATTTGTTGGGGTTTAGGAGGTTGTGGGTAAGTTGTAGAGTGGAGCTGGTGGGGTATTGTAGTCAGAACAGTACCTAACAGGGCAAGGCCAAGGAGGAGGGAGTTGCTACCGAGAATTTCTAGTCGAGAAATCCAGATCAGTGGTGCAGCTGCACTAACAATCGGAGTGGGGGCATCTCAACATTGGTAGAAGGGTTTCCAAGAGGGAAATCCAGGCTCAGAGGGAGTCACACCAAGAACTTCTAGGAGGGAAGTAGAGGGGCGCGAGATGCAGTGAACGGGGTAAGAGACCAAGACAGACTAGACAGAGCCTCAAACTTCGTAGTCTGGAAGGCCAGAATCTTATCCGTTCTAGACAGGAATCATATCAAGCACTTTGCCTTGAGGACGATAGCAATCCCAGTTGGCCTAGTTGATAACGACAAGTACGAGGAGGCAATGGTGAGGGCCAAGATCATCATTCTTGACAGGGCCAAGGACCATGTAGTACCACATATTATCGAAAAGGACACAGTAAATGAGATTTGGGAGGCCCTAAAGAAATTGTACTAGCATACTTAGGTGCAGAGAAGGATGTTACTAGAAAATCAGTTGCGGTCATACCAGATGCAAAAGGGAGAACATATCGACCCCTTCCTCGGTTAATTGAAGGAGACCCGGGATCAACTAACTTCCATATGAGCCACGCCGAATCAAGAATTGATGGTGAGAACAATCCTGAATGCAGTCTTAGAAGACCGGGAGGTGTTTGTCTAGAGCATACTGGGCAGCGAAACCCTTCTAGATTGGGAGGAAATGTGGGCGGCTCTTCGCCAAGAAGAGATCAGAAGGCTGACCAAGGAGGGAAGCAACAGCAAGGGGATCAGAATCAAGAAGGAGGAAGAGGAGGATGTTGCCCTAGCATCTGAGGGAAAGCAAGAGAACCAGAAGAAGAAGAACCTCTCCAAGGTCAAATGCTTCCACTGTGGGGAGCTGGGTCATTATGCGACCAAATGTCCAAGGAAGAAGAGCAAGGGAGAGGCCTCCGAGACCAAGGCTGCACCAACAAGGGAAGAGAGGAGGTGGAGACAAACTATGATTGTGCCATGAGTGGACACACACCACTTGAGCGGAAGTGGGGAGACATCGAGCTGTAGTCAGACGGACTACAGGCGATGAGGGGTAGGATCCTCGAGGTACCCAACCTCTTGGATTAGACCTTGCTACAGGAGCCACAAAGAGGAGTAGCAGCACTGGCAGATGTCAGTAGAGACGTATGTGGATGGAGCAACAGAGGGAGCTACAATGCAGGATTCTCAAGACAGTGTGAGGCAACAGTGCGAGAAGCACAGTAGTGTTGCACCAGTGTAAGATGGCACAGAGTTGTGCAACGGTGTGAGATGCATGGAGTTGTTGCAACAGCGCAGAGGTCAGAGAGGGATCACTTATCAGCGAGAGAGGGAGTTTCAGTGTCGAGGGTGTCTCTAGCTTGACAAAGATGTCAAAGTTGTGAGATCAGTTACTTACTTCTCAGTAACTGGGTTGCAGTGTAGTAGTTAGAGTGACAGTGCTATGGGCAGCACGATGCAGCATGATGAGAGGGGTTGTAGTGCAAATGCAACAATGGCAGTGGCAAGGCCATGGGCAGCAACACAAATGCAGAGGGAGTTGTCGTATAGATGCAGCAGTGGCAGTGGCAGGGCCATGGGTAGTAGTACAGGATGCAGTAGTGCACGGGATGTTGGGCAGCAGGTCTAGCATCAGCACAGGGACTGATTTCGGATGATCAGGGTGATACTCAGTGAGGAGTATTGCCGGAGCACATTCCTCACTAAGAGGGACTGTTGATTTGGAGTAGCATCAGATGTGCTCTAGCCACGAAAATTGGTGGAGAGGCCAAGGCACATGAAATCTCCAATACCCATAAAGGGTTTGGGCAGATTCTAAATAGTTTGGGAGATATTAAAATAATTAATATTTTTAATGGAGTCTCTAAGTCTAAACTTAGGGAAAATAAAATATTAATGTGAATTAATATAAAACTGTGTTAGAATGGTCCAAAAGTCATGGATCAAGCCAGATCTAATCTTAGCCGTTGATTAGGGACTTAAATCTTGGTCGTTGATTTGTCAACAAGAAAAGTATAAGAGGGGGCTTGAGGGTCACTTGGAGAACACACTGAGTTGATCAAGATTTCGACTTTCTGGGGTTGGGTTTGTTGAGGAAGTCGAGAGAGTGATCAGAGTTGCAGTTGAGGGGTAATGAATATAGATGCATAGAGGCAGAGATAGCACCAGGAGGATCAACAGAATAGCCGAGAGTGAGGGACATAGAATGAACCAGGGTTCATGTAGAACCAGCCAAGGTTTCACGCAGAGGCAGCCAGGAGTTGCGTAGTGCCTCAAAGGGCTAGCGTGGGTGACGAGGACCAAAGAGCTGACACAATGCCTCTAGAGGCTAATGCAAGCCAAGCCAGAGTGACGCACGACAAATGCTGGGCCAGAAAGGGCTGACGCTGTCCCTAGAGGCTGAAGTTGGGGTTTCGTGGGGCAGATTAGAGCTGTGAAGCTACCGGAGTGATTATCTGTGGTTTTAGCCGGAACATCTGTCTCTGACTGAGAGGTACTACTGCCAAGATTATTATTTGTGGGTGAGTTAGTTTTGGCACCTAGATTGTATTCAAAAACTGCATAATAATAAAACCCTCAGATAGTTGCACTAGTTTTCTTGCATTGGATTTTTCCGGGGACATTGATCCAAAAACAACGGTGCCACTTGTGTGCTTGTTATGTTTCCTTCAATTGATGATCTGTAATGCATTGAGCATGTTCTTGTATTTATTTCCAGTATTTACATGGTAAATAACTTGTTAATTAACAAAACAAGTAGGTAGGAATAAATCAGTAAAGTACATGAAGGGTTTCTAACAATCAGACTTAGAAATTCCAACAAGCTAGGGGAAGTTATTAGGATATGCACTTTGTCGTCTCCATAAGAATCCATGAGGGTCTTGTTACCTCTCATTTTCATAGAAGTTAACCCTCGTGAATTTATTGACTGAGCCTTGTATTTTTGAGCTTTAGATAGTTGGGGTACTAGTTGATTTCATAAGCATCGATGGAAGATTTTGGTGTAGTTTTTGATGATGTGTAATCTTGTCTTAGAACACCTTGGGGCATGGCATTCATCTCATCTCAAAGTTTGGGCATTTTCACATTTCACAATACAATCCACATTCCACAAGACAATGTTCAAATCTTGCAAGGCACAATTGGGATATTTTTACTTGCATTGGTGACCTCTGCACATGCCATGTAGAACACTTTCCTATTTTATTATTTTTTTACACTTGATCTGAGGGTTGAACCACTCATTTGGATATTATACTAGTTGTTGGTGGTTTTATGACTTGTTTCTTGACTTGGAGAGTCACCTCTGTGCTTCATGGAGGTGTTTTCGCTTGAGATATGGACTTTGTCATGCCTTGGAGACATACTTGAGGACTTGTGAACATGATTAGAGGAGTTATCCACTTGGGATTATTTCATGAGGTCATCCCACCTTTGGAGGTTGGACGTTGGCGCATATCTTTCAAGGAAGACCACTTCACCATGATTTGACACTTAATAGATGCATTTGAGTAAAGTTCCCCTTTGAAGACCTCATACATAGCATTTTCATTGGGGTTTGTATGTCCACATCTAAGCCTAGGACTCTTCCATTTGACTTTGGGGTATTTATGGAGCATCTACACACTTTGGGAGGGCCTTTGGAGTAAGGTAGCATCTTGGAGTCACTTCATGCCTTATTTAGGTGGGGGATGTCCCTCTCTTTTGGTGTTACAGTCACCTTATTCTTTGTACATGTGGCTTGAACACCTTAATTTATTACTCTTTTAGAGCCATTAGTTGTAGGGTAATTGTATTTTACTTTAGTCCTAGATTTAAGGAATATTATGAGATAATATTATTTTATTGTAAAACAAATAATCGTTACTCTATATAAAGAGATGCACTTCCTCATTTGTACTCATGGTTGGATTTTTGGACCCCTCACTCGAATCTTAACATATATTTCTTGGAGCATATGATGTTGTATCTTTGTTGATGATTGTTATAAATTCTTGAAGCTTCTCTATCTTGGCTTCTATTTGGTGCATAAGGATTGGTGAAATGTTCAAGTTTTCTACAAGGTTTCATGATCGATCCATTTGAGGGGGTAATTCTACCACTTGGATGGAAGATGTTCTAGGGTTTCTTTCTTCCCTAAAATATATTCAAATATTCATTGTTTGGTTTTAGAGAGGTTTCTGGTATTCAGTGTTTGAGCATATTGTTCGGTGTGGGTCCAGTTTGAAATTTTGATGAAAGGTGGCCTACAGGTTTTGATGGTTGATTGAGACAAGTGGATCTAGTATGAAAATTCTAAAACAGGGTCCACAAGGGTGTTGAGGGTGAGAGCCTTCAGTGAGGGAGTAGTAGCTTCTTTTTGGTGGTGGCCGGTAAATCTCAAGTAGTAGCTTCCTTTCAGTGGTGACTAGTAAATTTCAGGGAGTAGAAGCTTTCTTCGAGTCAAAGATGGAGAAACATGAGGTTGTAGCCTCCCACGGGTAGGAGTCTATGTACTGTTAAGAGTTTGTGCCAATACAAAATATAATGAAATTTTTCTTTATAATAAGAAAGAAGATAGAGATGACAACAACGATGGTTTTCTCCCAAATTGGGTTTCCACCTCAAATCTCAATATCCCTATGTGCTAATGTGTTGATTATGTGTTTCATGTTCTATCTGTTCTTATGTTAAATATTCCTCATGGATACTGAATATGCATAGATTTACAACATAATGTGTTGCTAATGAGATACTAGTTCAGAGAACATTGATGAAAATTGTGAAAAATAATTTGCATATACATGGTTTATATTCATTAACAAAGTGTACACACATGAGTTGCATTAAGAGAAGTTTCCTATAATTTTATGAATAAGCATTGGGAAATTAAATTAAATTAAATACAGATTCACCCCCTATCAGTATTTCTAGCACATTCTTTAAATGTAGACATTTTTGCAACAATACACCATTTGGTATATTTTAGAATTCAATTCAATGAATGAAATATTATAATTAAAAAGATAAATGAAATCAATTGAGGAAATGAAACACATTGGACTTTCATAAATCAAATCAATTGAGGAAATGAAACACATTGGACTTTCATAAATCAAATGCAAGCTTAATCATTTCTGACAATGATCATGTGCTTAGCATAGATCATGCGATTGGTTAGGGATCATGTTGTCACCAGGTTGCCTCTTTGCATGATTTTCCATGAACTATTGCTCCTATTGTTAACAAGCATTGATAAAAATAAATACACCATGTTTTCATCAATGTGAACACTAACCATGAAATAAAATTGCATGCATAAAATAAATAAGAAAATATAAAATGAGATAAAAGGATGTCATTGTTCTCATGGAGTGAGCACAATCTCCAAAAAATAAAGACAATAAATTATACTATAACATCTATAAATAAAATCATATTATACATAAGCTTATAAAATGACAATCACTTTGAAACAAAATCTTAAAAAGTCTTATTCTATTCCATCATAGGTTGGACATATGCTCTAAGCGTCCCCTTTTTGAATGAACAAGGCACTATTATAAACATAAAATTTCTTTGAAATTGAAATAACAAATATTAAATATTGATCCACACGTTTCTCATGTGGTTACTATTACCCATTAGCTTATTGGGTAAACCCTTAGAGCATATTTCCGCAATTTTTAACAAATATTAAATATTGATCCACAAGTTTCTCATGTGGTTACTATTACCCATCATCATGTGGGTAAACCTCAGGAACATTTTCTCCCAAGTTTTGAACCAACTTTTCAGCCAATAGCCCACCATGATCCATAGATGCCATTCTCAATTTCCACTTAGCCTCTCTTCAATCAATGATTTATTTCATCTAGCTAGTTCATTCGATGAAGATGTGTCTTCTAACATCACATACACTAAACATCTCTATAAAAAAATCTTTCTTTTAATGGTTCAAGGCATTCTAGTGTGGATCATAGGTTAAATTAGATAATTGACTGCTTTTGATTGTACTCTTGTTCCCTTGCTTCACCTTAGTGGTTATCACCTACCCCTAGTCAAGTTTGACCCTACTTTGGGCCTTTTCTTTCATTGTCTAAGAGGGGCATGAATAGGAGGTATTTATTGATGTTTCCTATCCATGGTAACCCATAATTACCATTTTTTGTCCTTTTCCTTGGTCCATTGTCCCTTCTTTTGGTTGATTGATTTTTGCTCACAATCATTAGTTCATTGTGTACCATGTCCTTGAGTAGGGGGCTAGAAACTTGGCCCTAAGAGGTTGATGTAGCTAAAAGAAAGATAAAAGCCTATGTAGTCACGTCGAAAGAAATTTTTTAAAAGGAAACAGATGGTGGGGACAAAATGTAAATGTGTGGACAAAATCCTAGCTTGAGCTCTACCCCACTTGTTGGCCCTCACCTAGTTCTTGGTTTATTCTGATATATATAAATAAAAGGAAATTTTAAATGTCCCAACCCCGAGAGGATTGAACTACTATGCCTGAAAGAGGTAATTGATGCATTTGAGGAAGCTTGTAACTTGAGCTATGCATGGAAAGAAAAAAGGTGCACTTGAAGAGTAGTAATAATAGGCCAGGATGAGATAGTGGTGACAAATTATGCGGAGCTCTCGTCTGCGCATGAGGAACTAGATAGCGAGAGCCTGGAGCAGCCTCCGAGGTCGGTAGGAGGAAGCCCGGGGAGTGCGTGAGGAGCCACAATCAACCACGAGACTGTGTGCAGCTCTAGAGACATGGCCCCAGAAGGGGGCCATGAAATGGATCCACCCTTTCCACCTGAGCTAGATGCATTCCAGGATCTGGTTGTGGCATGCAATAAATAGCCAACAACTGAAAACTAGTAGAAGTTTGTAAAAAAAATGGAATCCATCCCCACAGTTGCTTTGCCCACTGAAGAACCCTGCAAAGCGGCATTAAAACTAGTAGAATGAGGGCTTATTGGAAGTTCATAGGCTTAGGTCCTCGCCTAAAGTTGTAGATGCCTAGGTGCAAAGGAAATGGCGATCCCTGGTCAAGGAAGGAATAAAAGGCCATTTCGTCAGCAAAGGCTTCTTTGTATTCGTATTTGAAGCAACAGAAGACAGGAACCTCATATTCAAAAACGACTCGTATTTCATGGGGCCTCGGGGCTTGTATTTGAATCAATGGACATCAGACTTTGACCTGACCCAGAATGTGCCCTTGGTTGTTCTGGTCTAGGTGTGTTTGCCCCATCTACCTTTGCACTGCTGGAACCCTAAATCCTTAGAAACCATAGGAAACAAACTTGGTAAATACATCGATTGAGCAGAAAGAAGAGATCAGTACTCATGTGCAAGAATTTGCATAGAAGTAGACCTAGAGGAAGGTCTCCCTGAAGCTATTAAACTCATGGTGGTTGACTAGATACACATACAAGTGCTAGACTATGAGAAACTCCCATTTAAATGTTGGCACTACCATGGCTATGGGCATTTTGCCAAGCACCGTAAAAAGAAATCAGAGGATGGAGCTGAGAAGGAGAAAGGAGATCAATGGACTCAGGTTCAGAAATCAAGAACAATTAAGCAAAGCAACAGGAACAAAGGGAAAGCCTTATCCATTGGGAGGGGTGATCCTCCCGAAGCCCAAGCAAAAGGAAGCTCAGTCCCACCAAGAGTAGACATACCCACAAATCCCTTTGAAATACTCAACACACCAGAAAAACTCCAAGATCCAGCAGATAAAGAGGTTCAACATTAGGCTAACAACATGGAAGAAAACAAAAGGCAAGAGGAAACAGTCTCTCTCCAAATCAAAACCCCTAAAGGGGCCTCTAGCTCCCCAGCCTATGCAGATATGACAAGGAAGAAGACCCCAGAGATATCGGGATCCTCGGAAGATGAAACAACTGAGAGGCCCTCGAAAAGAGTGGGGAGGAAATCTCAAAGAGAGGCCAGAGAAGAAGAAGCAGAGAGACAAAAAATGCAAGTCAGCCAAGCCACTATAGAGATGTCTATCGACAAAAATACTAGAACTAGGCCTCCCAAGGGAGGTGCCCCAACCCTTGCCAGTAAATAATGCAATTATTCTCTTGGAATTGCAGAGGACTGGGGAATCCATCAAAAGTTGAAGCAATCAAGAGGATATTGAAATTAGAACTCCCCGAGAGCCTCATGCTCCAAGAGACTAAAATAGAAGGCGAAGCCCTTCTGGAACTTAGCAAAGTAAAATGGAAAACAAAAGTTGGAAAAGCGGTGAGTGCCAGAGGTACATGCGGCAGGATAGCCACTCTTTAGGAGGTTGACAAGTTTTAGCTTGAGAGCTCCTTTCAGATGCAGCACTGGATTTACATCGAACTCCGACACCTCTCAAGTAAGATAAACTTTGCTCTCTTTAATCTCAATGTACTTGTCCTCTATACAGAAAAGGAAAAATGCTCACAAACTCTGACTAATTTTATGGAAGCATATTCCCTCAAGAATATAATTATTGTGGGAGACTTCAATCTAATCCTCGACCCAAAGGAAAAAAAGAGGAGGAACCAGCAGCAGGGACCACTTCCTTCCCTTAGTGGAAAACTTGATTCAACATTGGGATTTATTGGACTTCAAGCCAAAAAAAGGGCTTTACACATAGACAAATAATAGAATAGGGGAGGAGCACATATCAGCTGGGCTGGATAGATTACCTCTTCAGAGTTCCTTCCTCTCTGAGAAGATGATCATTTCCACAAAAATTCTGCCAAAGTGGAATTCAGACCATAAACCCATCCTCCTTCTACTGGAAGAAGAAGAAAACCTGGGGCCAATCCCCTTCCAGTTCAACCCACTATGGGAAAATAGAGAAGGGTTTATGGATACAGTGAATAAGGCATGGTCCATCCATGTTCTTGGATTGCCCAACTATGTTTGGGAGCAAAAGATAAAAGCCACCAAAACAACTCTGAAACAATGGATAAAAACGTCCATAGATTCTCCCACTACCCAACAAAAAAGAGCTCAAAGCAGCTGCTGGATCTGCAAATGGGCCTGGAGATGCAAGACATTACCGGCACAGAAATTCATAGTGAGCAAGAACACCAAATCAGCACCCTATGGACATTCAGAGAGGAGGAAGAATACTTGAGGCTCAAGTCACGCAATCTTTGGCTTGCGTTTGGAGACAAAAATACAACCTTCTTCCACAAGCAAATTCGAACCCGTCTTTCTAGAAACCACATTGCTAAAATCACCTCGCCAGATGAGGTTGTTCTCAAAGGCACAACTCTGATAAAAGAGGCGACAACCTCTCATTTTCAGCAGCTATTCAAAGAGGAAGGCGCGGAGGATGAAGAGGAAGCTCATGAATTCCTCAAGCATGTTCCAAGGATAGTTAACGAGGAGGACAATGCAACTCTCCTGAAGCCATTCATTGAAAATGAAATTAGCAATGTCATATGGAAGATGGAACCAGACAAAGCCCCAGGACCTGATGGATTCTTCATACACTTCTATAGAATCTGCTGGTACATCATCAAGGCTGATTTGTACTGAATGATCAAAAGCTTCCTCCGAAAAGCCAAAGTGGGAGGAAGCACAAACTCCACCTTCCTAGCTCCAATTCCCAAAGAAGCCAACTCGGAGGCATTCAACAGATTCAGGCCAATCTCGCTATGTAATGTGTCCTACAAAATTCTCACCAAGTTACTTGCAAATAGAACAAAGCCTTTGCTGGAAAACTCATCTCACCCAACCAAGGAGGGTTTGTCAAAGGCAGGCATATCCTGGACAATGTGATACTGGTGTAAGAAATCATCCATTCTAGCCATCAACGCAAAGGGCAAGGTATGCTCATCAAATTGGATATGGTGAACGCCTTCGATCGAGTAAGGCACTCTTTCCTCCTCCAAGTTCTTCCTGCATTTGATTTCAGTTCTGAATTTGTAAAATTGATTAAAGCATGCATTGGAGAAACTTGGATAACCTCTCTAGTAAATGGCAGGCCGACAAAATACTTCAAAGCTTTGAGGCGAATTAGGGAAGGCTACTCTCTGTCCCCCTTCCTATATATTCTGATGACAAACTCTCTAAGCTGAAAGCTCACAACTAAGAAGCTCAGTGGGACACTTCCTAGCATCAGGGCGATAACCAGAACAACCCCAATCAATCATGCCTTGTTCGTCGATGACTCTATCCTTATGGGAGGAGCCTCCATTAAAATAGCAAGAGCCTTCAATGGAGTAATCATTCTGATGGCAAACTCTCTACGCTGAAAGCTCACAACTGAGAAGCTCAATGGGAAACTTCCTAGCATCAGGGCAATAACCAGAACAACCCCAATCAATCGTGCCTTGTTCGTCGATGACTCTATCCTTATGGGAGGAGCCTCCATTAAAATAGCAAGAGACTTCAATGGAGTAATCCAAAGCTTCTGCAGAGTCTCTCGAGCTATGGTCAACAAGAGGAAAAGCGCAATGTACAGCTGGGCGGTAGATGACCAAACTATACTCAAGATTTCCCAAGCGTTGGGCTTCACCGGTTATGTCTCTTGGGAAAAATTCAAGTATCTTGGCCTGCCTTTAACCTTGGGTACCAGTAAGGCCCCTCATTAGATGGAAACTATTAGCAAAATCAAGGCAAAAATGACATCTTGGGGCGCACAGTGGCTTACCACAGCTGGGAAGCTCACTCTTGTCAAGTCAGTGCTCTCATCCCTTCCTATCTACCAGGCTTTGTTCCTTTTAGCTCCAAAAATGATCGCTGAATAGCTAGCAACGCTAATTCTAAATTTTCTATTGCAAGGAGGAAAGGGGAACCAAAAAAAAATTCATATAGTAAGCTGGGACATAGTGAAAAGGCCAATATCTGAAGGTGGACTACAGGTAAGAGATCCTGGGTTGGCCAATTTGGCAATGGGAGGTAAGATCCTCTGGAAAATCTTCTCAAATAAAAGACACCTTGTAAGTCAAGTTCTAATTAAAAGATATCTGCACATACTCTCAATAAAAAATATGGAAGAAGGAGCTTCCCACAAAGGAACCACGCTATGGAAATTGTGCATCCAAGGCTAGAAGTTCTTTAAAGATCAACTCTACAGAATACCTGGAAACAGGAAAAGAATTAGAGTGTGGGAAGACAAGATCATGGGCCTCCAACCCCTAAATCTTGCACCGAAAATAGTAGACTTGCGTAACTGGCTCATCCAAAAAGGTATCCACAAACTTACTAACATATGCACTTGAGATTCAGCGAGGAATTGGAGTAATTGGGCCCTCCACTACCCCCTGACTGGATGCTCCCTCAACTCCAATTACTAGCTAAACTCTATGGTCTAGCTCCCGTGCATCTCCATTCAAGGGACAAGTGGGGCTAGAGGAAGACTGGAGCTTACTCAGCACAGCTGGGCTTTGCAGCTCTACAAGAACAATAACATCAGAGCCACACTACAAAGCTTTGGCAGCATGTTTGGGACCCATTTAGACTCCCAGAAATCAACTTCTTCTGTTGGATTCTCATGCACAAAAGGACCCTCATTGGAGACAACTTAGAGAAAAGAGGAACCATTGGTCCCCACAAATGCACTCTCTGCTGCAAAACTCAGGAAACGATCGAACACATGTTCATTGACTTCCCCTTTTCTCAAGAAGTCTGGTTGCAAGCAATGATGGGGCTTAATGCCCAAATCCCCGTGCAGACATCAGCTGTTAGTCTCTTCGCAACATGGAAAGAATGCTATTCTCATACTCTGAAAAAAAAAATCAACATGGACTAAAATTTGGAATGCAATCCCAAAATATATTTGTTGGGGAATCTGGTTGGCAAGGAATGAAGCCATTTTCAACAACAGACTTCAATCCACCAACTCAATGACTGCCAAGGCCAAAGCTTTGCTGCTGGAAATTTTTGAAAACGTACCACATAAGCCTAACAATTCCCTACTCCTTGAAGAGATCAGCTGGCTAAGTGAATCCCTGAGATGAGTTAGCCTAGCCACAATCCAGAGTGGTAGCTTCGGATCTCTGAGGCAGACTTTAAAAAGTGGTGGAAAAATCAGAACAAAGTCACAATACTCTTCGATAGAGCCTCCAAAGGAAACCCGGGGATATCAGGGACAAGAGGAACAATTTACTCCACAGATGGTCACAAAAAGGATAGCTTCAGTTGGGGCCTAGGACAGAGCACTAACAACCAAGCCGAGATTCTCGGATTGCTCAAAGCATGTCAGTTGGCTTAGAGGAACAGAGGGGAAAACCTTCAAATCTTTGGGGACTCCGAAATGTTGATTAAAATCCTTAACACGGGTGACCAACTCAATAGCTCTACTCTAAACAAGACCCTTGAAATAATAAGAAAGATGATTTGAAATTTCACTTCCTACTCATTCTACCACGTCCTGTGAACTTTGAACAAGGAAGTTGATATAATGGCTAACAAAGGATGTCTTCTAACTCAAGGTATGCTAGTAAAGAACAATGAAGAAGCTGAAAGGCACCCAATTCCTTAATAGAAAAGGAGAGTTGAACAAGGATAGGTTAGACAAGGTAGTGGGCCTGAATCCCTATGCATAAGTCTTGTCTCCATGAAATTGAAAATCTCAGAGATCATAGCATCGACCAAATCCGCATTTGAATGTAGAAGAAATACGCAGAACCAAGGCTTTGGCACAGGTTGACAACCACTAATAAAAACGAGTGGGAAAGTGGCATGATGGTTTAACATCGTGCGGAGTCAATAGGTAAATGGTTTATCGCATGGTTCATTAGTGGTTTGGTGTTTTAACAGGGTGCAGAATTGAATTCAAACGGAGGACGATTTTATATGGTAAGTGGTTTTTATCGCACTGCTTTTGGCTGCTGGGCAGTATTTCTCAAACAGACGCGATGTACCTGAGGGACTGACGCATGGCAGGACAAAACCACCCATCTCACGTGCTTCTGAGGTGTTAAGTGTTGGACAGCGAGGGATGCCATAAGCGTCGAATCTGGGCGGAGGAAGATCTAATGGTTATTGCACATTGAATATGGTGGGGTGTTAATAACGCGGGAAGTGGTAAGCAGTTTTATTGCACCGCTTCTGGATATTGGGAAATATTTCCCAAATGGACACGATGTACCTAAGGGATTGACGCATGGCAGGACAAAACCGCTCATATCGCGCACTTTTAAGGTGTTAAGGGTCGGACAGTGAGGGACACGAAAAGCGTCAGATCTGGGTGGAGGAAGAAATGACGATTATCGCACGATGAATATGGAGGGGTGTTAACCTTGACCTGGGGTCGAGTACGGAAGAGTAGTTTGATATAATGGAGGTGGGGTCAGGACATATCTTAATATAGTTTAATATATGCGGATTTCTATTAAATGGGTTTGGGATTAATATATAGCGAGAATTATTTTAAGTTGGGAAAGTTTCAAATCATCAAAGAAAAGCGGAAATGTAAGATAGGATATTTTGAAACCAAGAGCAAAGCAAGGAACACTCAGCCATTCCAAAAGAATCAAAAGCAACAACTAATCTCTGATACAAAAGCCAGAATATGAGGATTTTAAAAAGCCAGAAATCTCTCAATTGACTGTAATAGAGGTTGTTTGGCCATGCCCAACTCTTCTTATAGATAAAACTCAACTATTTCTGTTAAGAAAAAAAAAAATAGGCCAAAGAAACAACTAACTTAGGTCCCATGATTTCTCCCTTTTCACATCATAATGCTCAAGGACATTGGTTACATAGATGATACACCATAGTTTTATCTTCCATGAAGTTAAACCCCAAACCATATCACCTTTGTAACTAAAAACTTCTAATTGATGGGTCGGCCTAACAATATTCCTTCCCTTAAGGTTGGAAGCACCTGATATGGCCCAGTGATAATCCTCATATATCTAAGTGGTATAACTTGTTTACAATTCTTAAGGTAGAAAGACATTTGAAGATAAGGTTTGCATGATGTACTTTGATGCCTTGTTTCATTAAATATGGTCCATTCTTATATATTTATGATTTGAGGTACCTTTGATGATGATCTCACTTGATTCCATGAACCATGTTAGGTGATTTCTCCATGTTCCATTAGTCTTCCCTTGAGGGTTCTCAACATGCTTCTTTAGCACTTTAGAGAGGACGTCCAACCTACATGTTGACTCCAACAAAGAGTTTTAAGGCAGGTCATTGCACACTTTTGAGGGATGTTGGGCCATCTGATGATGCAACAACATTCATGATGCCTTCCTCTTTCTCCGATACCTTGGATGTTGATCATTGGAGCTATGGTGTTTGCCTCCATAGTTGATGTACCCCACAAGATGCCCCCAAGCTAGCTTTGTGTCCTTCTTGATGGATGTTTCCCTATGGATGGTTGATTTGATGATGATGCAATGGGACTCCTCTGGAGGGGCTTGCATGCCTTTTGGAATGATGATGTTACCTCCTTTCCCTATGATGTCATCCATTTGAGGCTTGGATATATGACATGTGGATGGACCACATGATGTTGAGGATGGATCCTTGAATGATGGAACATCTTCCTTTGACCATGGAGATGGCTTGTTTATGATAATCACTTTTGGATTTGCCCCTTGCACCTTTTTATAAGGGAGAGTGATCCGAATGGGATCCATGAAAATTATCAAAGTGCTATGACTGTAACAAATCAGGACAAACTTCAAAAACTTGTGAACAAAGAGCTATCAGGAAGACCCCTGGACAGTGGTAGTTTGTAGCCAGCAAGGAACGACGAGGGCCTTGGTCAAAATGCACTGACTAAGGCCCATAGAGACCACGCAGGACGCAAACTAGCAGTTAGGAAGTCCAGATCGAAAAATGGAGGTCGTTTCTGATGCGTGATCACGCATCACTGGGAAAAACCCCTCGAAATGGAAAGGCCCTGAGCTATCGGTCACAAGGAAAATCTGAAAACCATGGGAAAAGCATTAAAGCGAAAGGCGGGTCCTGTGCTCCAAAACCAGTAGAATATCGGAGGCATGTTGGGCGGTAAGCGGAATTGTCAGGAGACCCAGCGATGCCATGCAGCAAACGACGCATGTCTGACAGATGAGAGAGAAAACCGCCTCTCATTGCGGGCTAACATCCGAGCAAGTCAATCGCGTGATATGAGCGATAATCGTAGGATCTGGGGGCCCCAGATCTAACGACGGAGATTAGCCCAATGAATGACTGAATCTGGAGGAAGAATTAAGTTGCGGCGTATAAAAGTCTGAAGTCCAATTTGACCGCTGAGTTGGCAGATGAATCATTACACAGCATAACTAAAATACTGAACTGTTTGAGGAAGAGCTGGCGCAGTTCATGAGAGGACAAGTGGCCACTTCCCTGCAAGACGCTACACAGTGGCAATGACACAAAGGCAAGGAACTCAAAGCGAACAACAGCAGGCGATCCAAAGGGGCGAAAGAGGAAGCGAACAATCATGAGACAAATTGGCTTTAAGCCATGAACAGACAAAGATAGAGACAGAAGGAGAGCGCGAAGCGAGATTGAAGTGAGCGATGTAAGAAAGAAGGAGACAGTGAGACAGAGAGACAGAACAGAGAATAAGTAAGAAGCAGAAAACAGAAAGCCGAGCTAACCTGCAGAGTAAGGTAGCATCGAGCAGACAGAAGGCTTGAGAGGTTCGAGCAATCCTTGAGAGGATATCTGTCGGGAACTGTGTACCAAATTGGACTCATCCCATTCAAGACTAGTTGAGATCGAGACTTAGTAAGGAAGAGTCTGTGCACTCTAGCGGCTTGTGGAATCCAAGAACCGCCCTACTAAGCATCATCTATTTCAGGAGACTCAAATTGAGCTCCTCATTGTAAAAACTCTGCTTTAAAGGCACAATAAGAAAAGGCCACCACTGAAAGCTGGACCCGAGATGTAGCCCAAGAGGATTAGGTGAACTCCTTGTTAATTTATTGTGTTCTTGTATTTGCTTACTGTGTTTCTCTTACTGTTTTCCATTTTCCAGTGTCTGTGTATTTTGCAATCTGATCGATTCGTTTCCTAAGATAACATAGACACACACTAGCACATGATTCTGTAATACCTTTATTCATAATTTAATTAACTGAGATCACTCACGAGTGATTTTCAAATCAAGTGGTATCAGAGCTCAAGGCTGTTAAGGTTAGACAAGCTTGTGTTGGGTTTAGCTGTTGAATGCTAACTAGATCAAAGCTCAGATTAGGAGAAGAAGAGTTGATCGAAACTAATCCCGAAATTGAGAGAGTCTATCCTCGGAAGACAGTGCCAGATGAAGGTTCTATGGGTCCAAACCCTCAATTCATAGATAGTTTCCTAGCCATAAAGTCCATGGTAGAGGAAATGTATAGGGATTTTATAAAACACAAAGATGAAGATTCATGAGGCTCCAAACAAGATAAAGGAGAAGATGAGTCTCACTTCCATGACCACTCAAAAGGCAAGGGGAAAGAAGAAAGCTTTCTCCCACCTCCTAATAGCCTTGAACATAAAAAGAAAGCATCTTTGGTTAAACTAGATGTTAAATTTGATTTACCTATATATGATGGAGAGTTGAATGCAGAAAAGCTGGACAATTGGATTAGACAAATTGATGTTTATTGCAGAGTGCAGAATATCGATTCAGACAAGAGCAAGATTCAGTTGACAAGCCTACGCCTTGGAGGCATTGCTGAGGACCTAAGCTGATATGAAAAACATGGTAAGACTATCTCTGTTTGGAGTGAATTTGTTTCTGCAATCAAAAAGCAGTTCTATCCATTGGCCTATATGCAACAAGCCATGATGAGCTGGAAAACTCTTCGACAATTGAAAGGGAAAAGTGTACAGGGATACACTCAAGAATTTAGAAAGAGAGCATTGATTCTAGGAATCTCATTAGACTCACTTGAAACTCTGTTGAAGTACATTGGTGGTCTACACAACTACATGAGGCACACTATCCTCATGTTTAATCCCACTAGTATAGATGAGGTATCTGTTCAAGCTACTCATCTAAAAGCTAGAGGAAAGAATGGAAGTCCAAAAGTTGGGGGATCATCCCAACCCACTGCAAGCAAGAATAAGGAGAAAAGAAAGCAGAAATGGAAAACAAGGCTAACACTGCACAGAAAATCAAGGCTTCATGCCCTCACTGTAAAAAGGATGGGCATGATGATGAGCACTGCTAGATTCTGCATCCGGAGCTGAGACCTAAGAAGTTCCAGGGAAAGAAGAAGACGACTGTTGCAGCTATTCAGAAAGATTTGGGGTCGGACTCAAGAGATGAAACAACTATTGCAGCCATAGGTATAAGAGGTAAGAATTCTGAAGCACCTACTAGTAATTATGCACAATCTACTATTGATGAAGAAAATGAGAGAAAAATACATGAGCTTTTCCATATTCGAGTTATTTCCAAACATCAAAAGATTGATACTTTGTTTGATAGTGGCTCACAAGTAAATTTAATTTCTGAAGCAATTGTAAAGAAATTGGGAGTAGTGACTACACCTCACAAGAAACCATACCCCTTAGGATGGTTGAATGATAAACCACAACTACAAGTGACTAGACAATGCAAACTCAAGTTTTCTTTTGGGTCGGCATTTGTAGATGAGGTTGAGTTAGACATAATTCCTTTGGATATATGTGGAATTGTTTTAGGAAATTCTTACTTGTATGACAAAAAAGCTATTTTCTATAGAGTTGAGAACAAGTATCTACTTGTTAAAGATGGAATCGAATACTTTGTAAGAGCTCATAAACTCAAGAATAATTATACTCTCATAAACTCAGGGTAGATGAAAAGAATGATAAATTCACGCAAACAACTCTTACTGATGGTTGTAAAGGAAAAGAAACTTAATAAAACCAATGTATTTGAGGGCTGTAATGCTAAACAAGAAGCTGATTTAGAAAAGGTTGTTTTAGAGTATGATATCTTGTTTCAAAAACCTAAAGGTCTGCCACCCAAAAAGGAAATAGTGCATGATATTATTTTGCAGCAAGATGCTCCATTGCCTAACATTGGAATGTACATGTTGTCCGCTTTAGAGAATGCAGAAATCAAGAAGCAGGTGCAGGAGTTGCTCGAGAAGGGTTTCATCAGACCTAGCACATCACCATGTGGGTCACCAATCATTTTGGTGAGAAAGAAAGATGGCTCGTGGAGAATGTGCATTGATTACCGAGCACTAAATAAGATAACAATAAAAAATCGTTATCCCCTTCCTCGCATCGATGATCTTTTAGATCAATTGAAAGAATTTGTTTATTTTTCCAAGCTAGAATTGCATTGTGGATACCATCAGGTCAGAGTTGCAGAACAAGATGCATGGAAGACTGCTTTCAAAGCAAAGAAGGGATTGTATGAGTGGCTGGTTATGCCTTTTGGCTTAACTAATGCTCCTACTACTTTCATGAGATTAATTAATGATGTACTTAGACCTTTTCTTGATGATTTTGTTATTGTGTATCTAGATGACATTCTGATATTTAGCAAAACGTGGGAAGAACACTTAAAGCATGTTAAGCAGACACTAGTTGTTTTGAAAAGGGAAAAACTTTATGTTAAACTCTCAAGATGTGAATTTGGCAAAGCATATTTGAATTATTTGTGTCATATAGTAGGGGGTGGTGAATTGAAGATAAATCCCTCTAAGGTGGCAGTCATTGTGAATTGGCCTAAACCCAAATCTGCTACAGAAGTTAGAAGCTTCTTAGGAGCAGCACAATATTGCAGGATGTTCATTTCTAACTTTTCCTTAATTGCAACTCCCTTACATGCTTTAATAGGATTGAACAAAGTGTTTCAGTGGGGAGGCAAACAACAAAAAGCCTTTGACACCTTGAAATAAAATATTAGTATAACGCCCATACTAGCACTACCTGATCTTCAGAGACCATTTGAGATCCAAACAGATGCTAGTGACTATGCCATGGGGGCAATGTTGATACAACACGGTAAACCCATATGTTATCATTCTAAGACATTTTATTCTGTAGTAGTTAACTATCCTACATATGATAAAGAATTGTATGCATTAGTACAGACTGTGAAAAAGTGGAAACATTGCTTAGTGGGCAAAGAGACAGTAATACATACTGATCATCAACCACTTCAATATCTACACTCCCAAACTAAGTTGCAGCAATCAAGACACTATAGATGGATGGGTTTTCTACAACAGTTTCATTTAGTCATCAGATATGAAAAGGATATACATAACAAAGTTGCAAATATGTTATCTAGACCCATTATAAATACATCTACTATACTTAAGCATAATTCTGTGTTACATGAGAGTTACATTGAACAATATGCTCAAGATATAGACTTTAAAGATGTATATGCAACTTTAAGTCAAGGGAAAAGAGTGGAAGAATTGGATTATCATGTAAAGGACCAACTCTTATATCATTGTGGGAAGTTATGCATTACACAAACTGAAAGAGTGAAGATAATTCAAGAAGCACACACTTCTCTAATATTAGGTCACTTTGGGGTAAGTAAAATAGTTGCACAGCTGCAAAGATTTTGTTATTGGCCAAAAATGAATGAGATAATTTCTAGATATGTAAGAGGGTGTACTATGTGTGCAAAAAGCAAGTCTAGTAATAGAAAACTAGGCTTGTACACTCCATTACTAGCTCCTTCTCATCCTTGGGAAAGTGTTTCCATGGACTTTGTTGGAGGACTGCCTAAATCTAGGAAAGGTCATGATTATATGTATGTTCTTGTGGATAGGTTCAACAAAATGTGTATTTTGATACCTTGTAATAAACAGATTACAGCGGAACAAACTGCAAAACTGTTCTTTTAACATGTATGGGTTCATTTTGGATTACCCACTTCCATTGTATTTGATCGAGACACTTGATTTGTGGGGAAGTTTTGGTCAAGTCTATGGGAACTGATGGACACCAAACTAAAGAAAAGCATAGCTTTTCATCCACAAACTAATGGCCAGACAGAAGTAGTTAACAGGACAGTGATCCAGTTACTCAGGGGATATTGCAGCAAGCATCCTAAGCTTTGGGATGAGCATTTATGTTATGTGCAGCATGCTGACATAGAGATCTTCTTTTGAGACCTATTTTGGTTTCACCCCAAGGTCTCCTTTGGATTTTTTCTTTAGTAAAGACACCACAGTTGGGGGACACAGTGATGTGGACAGGGCAACTAGGTTCATTGAATAGATCCAAGAGATCCACCAGGTAGTACAGGAATGGCTGGAAAAGAGCCAAGCCAAATACAAGGCAAGGCATGACAAGCATTAGATGGAGCATAGTTTCCAAGTTGGTGACCAAGTCCGGCTGTATATCAGCAAGGACAGGATGTAAGGTGAAGGTAAGAAGCTAAAGCCTATCAGGTATGGACCCTTCAAGATCCTTGAGAAGATTGGTGAGAATGATTTTCGCCTTGATCTACCAGCTTACATGCACATCTACTCAGTTGTAAATGTAGATTGCTTGAGATTGTTTGAACCTTCACTAATTGAAGATCCCGAAGAGCAGAGTCAATTGCCTTCTATTGATGACATGCTACCTGAATATCTTAATGAATTGCAGGAAGACACAGTTCTAGGCAGGAAGGTGAGGGCGACGCGCAGGGGAGATGTTGAGTACCTTAGAGTTGGGCTCAAGGGTTCAAAGATGAGTAGTGCAAAGTGAATCTTGGACAAGTGAGACAATTGTACCCTCACTTAGTTGATGCTTAAAAACCAACTTTTGGTGGTCCAAAAGCTTTTTTCAGTGGGAAGGCCATGATCCGAATGGGATCCATGAAAATTATCAAAGTGCTATAACTGTATCAAATCAGGACAAACTTCAAAAACTTGTGAACAAAGAGCTATTAGAAAGACCTCTGGACAGTGGCAGTTTGTAGCCAGCAAGGAGCGAGGAGGACCTTGGTAAAAACGCACTGACCGAGGCCCATGGAGATCGCGCAGGACACAAACTAGCAGTTAGGAAGTCTGGATCGGAAAACGGAGGCTGTTTCTGATGCATCACTGGGCAAAACCCCTCGAAATGGAAAGGCCCCGAGCACTTGGTCAAAAGGAAAAGCCGAAAACCGTGGGAAAAGCGCTAAAGTGAAAGGCGGGTCCCACGCTCCAAAACCAGCGGAATATCGGAGGCATGTTGGGTGGTAAGTGGAATTGTCAGGAGACCCAACAATGCCATACATTAAATGATGCATGTTTGGTGGATGAGAGAGAAAACTACCTCTCATCGCGGGCTAACATTCGAGCAAGTCAGCCACTCGATATGAGCGATAATCGTAGGATCTGGGGGCCCCAGATCTAACGACGGAGATTGTGCCAGATGAATGAACGGATCTGGAGGACGAATTAAGTTGTAGCGTATAAAAGTCTGAAGTCCGATTTGACCGCTGAGTTGGTGGATGAATCATTACACAGCGTAACTGAAATACCGAACAGTTTGAGGAAGAGCTGACGTAGTTCATGAGAGGACAAGTGGCCACTTCCCTACGAGACATTACATAGTGGCAATGACGTAGAGGCAGGGAACTCCAAGCGAACATCAGTAGGCGATCTGAAGGGGCGAAAGAGGAAGCGAATAGTCATGACAAAAATTAGCTTTAAGCCATGAACAGACAAAGATAGAGAAAAAAGGAGAGCGCGAAGCGAGCACTGTAAGAAAGAAGGAGACAGTGAGACAGAGGGACAGAATAGAGAATAAGCAAGAAGAAGAAAATAGAGAGTCGAGCTAACCTGTAGAGTAAGGTAGCAGCAAGCAGACAAAAAGCTTGAGAGGTTCGAGCAATCCCTGAGAGGATATCTGTCGGGAACTGGGTACCAAATCAGACTCATCCCATTCAAGACCGGTTGAGGTCAAGACTTAGTAAGGAAGATACTATGCACTCTAGCGGCTTGGGGAATCCAAGAACCACCCTACTAAGCATCATATGTTTCAGGAGACTCAAATTGAGCTCCTCATTGTAAAACTCTTCTTTAAAGACACAATAAGAAAAGGCCAACACTAAAAGCTGGACCAGAGACGTAGCCCAGGAGGATTGGGTGAACTCCTTGTTAGTTTGTTGTGTTCTTGTATTTGCTTAATGTGTTTCTCTTACTGTTTTCCATTTTCTAGTTTCTGTGTATTTTGCAATCTGATCGATCTGTTGCCTAAGATAACATAGACACACACCAGCACATGAGTCTTTAATACCTTCATTCATTAATTAATTAACTGAGATCACTCATGAGTGATTTTCAGATTAGAGACTCTTTTAAAGCATGTCATCGTCTTCTTTTTGCGTTTACTTAGTCATGTGGGTCATTTAGAGGCATTTATCTTATGTTTTTAAGTTGATATTGCTATTTTATAGGTCGATGTCTAAGTTTGTTTGAAAAATCTATGTTTCACCTTGTTGAGCGGCTACGTTGACCACATGTTAATTGGATCCCTACGATTGGCTTTTCATGGATCTAGGAAGATACAATCCATATTTGGAATCCTAGCAAGAAAACCTATGTCTTCATCTGCACCCAACACATTTTCATATATCTAAATGAAGGAGAAATTACTAGAACACATTATTTCTTGTAACATATATGTAATGGACAAAGTTCATATACACAACGAAGTAATCTTCAAAATACTTGGAAGACATAAACATCAGTAGTAAGACAAGTAATTGTATATTGAATAATGTATATAGAATTGATGAGATGATTACGAATGAGGGTGAGAGCTTGCCTATATACCTAAGTAGATACCTCTTCACAAACGGTCATTTCCTAAGAGACATACCTCTTCATTAACTAATTACGAGTTCATTAACTATTATTTATTATTGTTATTGTTTACATTTTTTTTTTTTGTAAGTTACGATAGTTCCTTCTTTTTCTATTTATAAAGAAAGTTGTTCCATATACAAAATCCTGGTGGCCTCAACTTGCCCCCATGGGAAACCAAGTCTGTTGGCCACCTTATTCTATTGTAAGCCATCTAGTAGCAAAATTTTACAAGTCTTTCAACCCAAGCTAAATACACTTCACAACTAGATACACTGTTTAAGGTCCGAATTGACATACAAAGACAAGAAAAGTAAAGGCTATCCGCTAAAAAGACCAGTAAAAACTGGAATGGAAAATGCTATTCCTTGTGATCATCCTATTCAAAATCCATGATAGTCGGTGCAATAGCAGAGTCACCCAGCGTTGGAGACAATTCCATCATTCATTGCTGGATCTTGTCCAGCTTACTATCTTGCATAAACATCATAATTTTCAGATTCTTCATATCCTTTTTGAGGTTGGGCATGCCTTAGGCAATTTCCACCATCTCCCCCGCCACCTGTTCTAGGGCTCTGGCTAGCAAGCGCTTCATGACCCAGTATATGTGTAGGGTTTGTTTGAATAGAGTCATCCTGCCCTTGGTATGCCCTGGGTCGGGGACTATGTCCCCTGATTCTTCAATTTCCGGCTCTGAGTCTTCTTCCGTGATGCTGTCCTCCATCTCCTGGATCAACTTACGTATGTCGGCATCTGCTCCTTCTTTGTATGCTCAAGCTGCTTCATTGACCGCCACCTCGATGGGTTTCCTACCCCTTCTGGGCTCTGCAATCACCGAAGTGGTAGGATTTTTTTTAACTGTCAAGCTCTAGCGCCCTCTACCCCCGCGGCCCCTGCCTCTGCCTAGGTGAGCCATATCTTCGTTTTCAGACTCATGCTTACCATTATCAACATAAAACATTAGCTTTTGAAGATCTTCATACTTCTAGTCTTCTAGCATTTCCTTATTTCTAAGAATTCACACCCTATTCAATCCCTCCCCATCTCTCTGGAGAGTCATGGCTCTTTCCCACCCTGGACTAAGGGAGGCGGCCGGGCAGTCTAACATCCAATCCTTCCAAAAATTTTCATCCTCAGTTTCCCAGGGCCTACCCTTTATCCTCAGATAACACTCCCTAGTCATGCCTATGCTCTATCTTCTATTATGCAGCTGATCTTGGCCCTCTCTCTACCTCTCATCCTTGTCCTCAGGCCTACCATGTCGTAGCCCCTTCTCAATGTACCCAAGCTTACCCCCCTCCTTCAACATACTATTCTTCTCAGAGAGAATTATAGGAGGTAAGCGAGAAGAAACATACCCGAAATTATGCTCGACCTCTGAGGTTCCCAACGCTTGCGCTGCCCTGCTCCCATATTCCCTTCTCCACGTTCTATGCTCTCTCCCTAATCTTTCCACCCTCATGTATCCCTTTCCACCTACCCTACGTCCCATCTTGCTACTACCGCCGTTCTTGCCAACCTCTCTCCTCATAATCATGCCACTTCTCTCCATTGTCGTTCCCACAGTCATGTAGGACGCCACCACGCTTAGCTGTTCTAGCTTGAGGACAATTGGCAGCCATCCTGGCCGTCCTCTCTTCTTATCTGTATTTGTGTCCGTACTCTCCCACCTCATCACACCGATCAGGGGCCACCTGTGCCTGCTATATTGAGTTCATGGCATAATGGTTGTCTTGGATAAGGATTGCATTGAGGGGATCCAATCTGGGGTCCTCAAGTTGTAATGGCCAGATTCTATCAAGATTTCCTCCTTGCTCGTTGCTTCCCTAGTTAGCTAGGAAATCAGCCGCTCTGTTACCTTCCCTTCTTACATGTTTTATGATCATATATTCGAACCGCTTTATTAGGTCTCCCAGGTCTTGGACAAGGCTAGCCGTTCTCTAGCTTTTCAAAATCTTATCCTAGGTCTTATCGTTATTAAGTTTCCTCATCATATCTATAACAAGTTGGGAGTCTCCTTCCACCTCCAAGTGGTTATATCCTAGTGTTATCATTGTTCCTAAACATTGACATACCGCTGAAAGATCTACTTCGTTGTTGCTCATGACACCACCATGGGCTGAGAATACCCATCTTGTTCTGCCTTGGTCGTCTCGGAAGATGCCTCCAAGCCCCGCCGACCCTAGGTTGCCTTTGGAGGCCCCATCGAAATTTAGTTTTATGAAGCTAGCAGTATGGCAAGAGAAATGGAGAGGGCTTGTTCTGTTTGAGACAAAAGGTTTCCACATCTGGGGTGCTACCATTCTTTGATCTAGGTTTAGCTTGGCCAGGATCCGTTCTTCACTGGGCATTGTCTTCCAATCCTCTTGACTCCATGTTTCTGCTAGAATGGTTTCCCTGATATGACCTAGGGTTCTTCTCCAAATCTATGTTTGAGTCAGCTCTTTGTTTTGAAAGATTCTGCGGTTTCTTTCTTTCCATATCATCCACATATTCAAACCAACAACTAGACTCCAGGCTCTTTTCACCACTGTGCTGGTGAATTGACCACGCCCCCATTGATTGATTGTTTGATGTTTTGGGGGTCTCTATTTATCCTTCCAAAGATCCCCCGAATGTCTTCCCATTGCTTCTGGGAAAAATGACAAGAATTCATAAGGTGTTCAGTCGTTTCCTAGTCCTGTTTACAGAGACCGCAGGGGGTTGGACCCTGGATTCCACGCTCTTGTAGTTGGTCCCAATTCAAAATTCGATCCTTGCACATTAGCCAGAGGAAGTGAGTAAGTTTTGGCCACTAATTTCCATGAATAATTTGTTTCCATAGGGGTTTCAGGTCATCTTGTTCTTGTTCCATGGTGAGATTATAGGCTTCTTTGATCGTGAATGTTCCTTTCGTTGAATGACCCCATCTCAGTATATCTAGACCTTTTCTAATAGCTATTTTCATTGTCTTCAATTCTTTTATATACATCTCTCTTTATTCCTCATCTATTGTTCTATCCCATTCTTCTGGGTTTTTCCATGTTCTCCATACTCCTCTGTGTTCTTCTTTCCAGAACTCTCTTACCTGATTTAAACCCGCCTCTTTAGCCTTCTGGAAGGTGTTTCCTAGACCTTGTATACTGATCAATTTCTCCCTCTGCTGCCAGGCTTCTTCCCAGAATTTAGCTGATATTCCATCCCTTATTTCCCAGAAGGAATGCTTGGAAATTATGTCTCTGTTCTGACTGGCCAGGTTCCAAATTGTAGAGTCCCTTGGAATTTCCCTGTGTCTTAAGATTTCTTCTGTTTTTGCTGGCATGTTGTATTTCTTCATCCAAATTCTTTTCCATAGGTCTCCTCTTCCCGCCATCCATCTCCACTAGAGCTTTGCCCCCAATATTTGGTTCATAGTGTAGGGATCCCTTAATCCTAATCCCCCTTCGTCTTTACTCTTGGTCAGACCTTGCCAGGATATCAATGCCCATTTCTTCTATTGCTTCGGTCCTCCCTAGAGGAAGTTTTTGAAAATCTCCACCATTTTGGCACATGCTCCTTTAGGGGCTGCCGTTGCCAAGAGTTGGTAAATCGGAATGGCTTGTAAGACTGCCTTGACCAAAACTACTCTTCTTGCTAAATTAAGGGTTATGAAGGACCAATTTGCTAGTTTGCCAGTAATTTTCTCAATGGTTTGTTGCCAATTTGCCATCTTTAGAGGATTCAGAGCTAGCGGGGTGCCAAGATATTTGGTAGGGAGCCTGATCTAAATCCAAAGATTCTTATGAGATAAGTTTTAACATTTTCGGTTGTGTTGAAGAAGTATGTGCAAGATTTCTCTTTGTTGTTTTGAGTACCCGATGCTTCCATGAAGAGGTCCAGGATTCCTTTCATTCTTTTTACTTCCCTGAGAGATACTGCGTAGAACAGCATGATGTCGTCAACAAATTGCTGATGTGTAATTGGTAGATCATTCCCCCAAATCCGGAGCCCTTTGATTTTCCTTTCCTACACTTATTTTTTAATATATCTCCTCAGCCCTTCTGCTGCACTGATGAAAAGGAAGGAGATAGAGGGTCCCCTTGCCTTAATCCTCTCGAGGCATTGAATGTGGTGGTTGGCATACCATTTAAGAGAATGGAAAAGTTTGAGGTGGAGATCATATTCGAGACCCAAGCAATCCATCTGTTACAAAAACCCAAGGCAGCTAGCATTGATTTAAGGTATTCCCAATTCAGACAATCATAGGCCTTAGAGAGGTCCAGTTTGATCATCATCCCTGCTTCTTTTTTGGATTTCAGAGAGTGCACCACTTCTTGTGATGCTATCAAAGCATCAAGAATTTGACGGCCTTCCACAAATCCTATTTGTTCAGGGGAAATAATACTAGAAAGGATGGGCTTAAGTCTTTTGGCCATAAGGGTTGGAATAATTTTATAGATAACATTACAAAGGGAAATAGGTCTAAAACCTTGGGGATCTTCAGACTTAGCAGCTTTAGGAATAAGAGACAGAAGGGTAGAGTTAAAGCCTAGACATTTCTTCTGGTTTTTTCAAGATTCTTCAACCATATCCAAAATGTCTTGCCCCAAGAATTTCTAGCCCGCTTGGTAGAATTCCGCTGTGAAACCATCCGGTCCTGGGGCTTTATTCTTCTTCATCCCTTTCACGATCTCTTCAACTTCCTCCATGGTAGCTACCCTCATAAGGGCTAGTTTTTGATCTCTGGTAATCATACTTGGAATCTCATTGCAGATTCTCCCAATATCAAAGATTGGGATATCCACCACTCTTTGTTCATTGATCATATCCCTGAAAGCTTCCATATCCGAGTCTAACCTTCTGATACCTCCTCTTTTTTCACTTAGTGATGTGATCATGTTGAAGTCTCCTCCTATAATCCATGGATTTTCTGGGAAGAGACTCCGAGTTTTTTCCAAATTATGAAGGAAAATCCTGTGTTCTCCGGGTATAGGTGGTCCATACACTCCTGTGAGGAGGACCCATTCCTGTGATCCAATGTTCCTGAATTTCCCAGAAAGAATTCGAGGTAAACTTACCCAATCCAAATTGAACCTCCACTGGGTTCTAGAGTATTGCCAAGCCTCTAGCACTTCCTATGGCATCTTAGCCTATTATCTTGTAATGCGGTTTAAATTTGCCCATGATGTCTTTCAATTTCTGTTCATTGATTTTTGTTTCTTGGATAATCATTATATTAGGCTTATTTCTCTTGAGTCTCTCCTTTAGGTATCTTTGTTACTGTTATTGTTTACATTATTTGTATTATTTTGTATATATTGTATTCATAACATTGTCTTCTTCTTAAAAAAAAATTGTCCTCAAAGCTTATTGCAAACAAGCCGTGTCATATGTTTCTTTATCTTGTAAACTATTCACATCTTTCAACTTTCTTCGAGTTGTCATCTTCGTTTATACAAGATGATAAGATCCTTAGAGTGATAAATAAAATCGTCGGTTTGAGAATGGATCTGACCATCCTAGATTAATCTTGTATAGAATCTTCTCACTGGAAATTTGTAACGAATTGTTACCATAGGACTAGATTTTGCAAACTGTAATATTGTTTGGAACATAAATCTCTTGTTTCCGTTTTGAATGGTTCAAATATATAGACTAACTTAGTTGTCTTCTCTTATGGCTTAGATGTCGATAAGGAGTTCTTTTGGTTGGATTTTTCCTTATCATGTGTTTGGCAATTTCCTTATTTACTTCAGGTACTATTGTTATTGAGATAGCTACCTAATCATCACTTGGAATTTCCATTGTTTAAACTACAACATCTGGATATGTTTTAACTCCTATTAGTTTCTCATGTTCCTGAGTTGTGATATTGACTTGATCAATATTTGTTCCTTTATCTTCAACTTGGACTGTTATGACTGGAGACTTCAATATTTCTTCTTGAGTAAGTCGTTCTAACTTGTCATTTAGTGATTTCTTGTCATTTTTAAGCTTCTTTATTTACATAAAAAGGTTTTGGTTATGATTCTGTAGACATAAAAGCTCTTCATTTTTTGGATTGTTGACTTTATTCTTAACATCCTCCTCATATTTTAAACTCTTGATTTGTTCTAATAATCTTTGATAAAGGTTTTTTTAATACAAATTTTCTTATTCCTTTTCTGATAGGCTGTCATTGAGTTTCTTCTCAAAACTTTCATTTCCTTGTTCTAATTTGTGCTTATTAGCTTTACACTTTCTACTATTGTTCAATGAGTTTTTGATTATGATCTTTTATATGAAAATTTCTTTGGTTTTATTAGATATGACTTTTTCAAGCTCCTTATGTTTCTCTAATTGAATCTCTTGGAACATCGATTTCGAGATCCCCTCAAGGTCTTTTGATGAGAGTGTTATCGATTTTGACTTCATGGTCATGTCTTGGAATGTGATCATATTTTCATTATAAAGAAACATCAACATTTTTTTTCTAAATGTTTAAAAAGAAAGTACCCAATTCTTTTAACCAAGGTTGACCTAGAATTATGTCAACCTCTTTGGTAAACATAGTTACAACTCAAAAATGAGATATGTACTCGTAATGATCAATTCTCGCTTGTAAAATATTAATTTCATACTATTTGTCACGAATCATATTTTTTCTTTCTCTTATGTTAGACTCTAGAATTAATAGTTGATTCGCTAAAATAACATTGATGTAATTTTTGTCATCACTTGTGCTGATAAAGATATTAATCCTTTTCTTGGGTATTCCCTTTTAATATAATTAATTTACAATATGAAATTGAAATACCTTTATAGGAAAAATTTTCCTCTTTTACTTCCGAATTAAATTCCGTCTTTTTTTTAATGAACTTAAGACTTAGTGATAACCTTTTCTCTTTTTTTTTAATAATTTATTTTTCAAATAAAAACCCTTTTTTCAAATATTTGTTTTCTTTTTTTTCCACATTTTGTTTCTTTTGACTTCATTTTTTCTTCATATTAAAAAATAAATAAATTAATAAATTCCCATATTATTATATGCTTATTTTTAAATGATTTTATTATTTATTTTGTACTTTTTCTTGGAAAATATTTCTTTGATTTTAATTAAGATCTATTTTATTTAACTTTTTTGTTTTTAAACTTCAAAGAATAAACCTCTTCTCATTTCTTATACGTCTTTCAAATAAGGTCAGAATTTTGGTGAGACTAGACACCAGATACAAGTGAGCAAGACTTTTCGTTTTGCACCACACAACAAAATAATTCATCTGTGACTTTAATTTGGTTGCTACGAACGGTACGATTCTGTTTAGTGGTTGCTGGAACGTTACAATTGCATGACAACAGTAAAAATCAATGGTGGACAGCTTGCGTAGCATCATACGAAGGCGATTACAGTTGCAATGGTGGAAAAGCGGTAGTAGTAGCAAGTTAACGACGGCTGAAGATGGGAGGTGGTTTGCTAGCACGCTGACAGATGTCTCTAGAGACGATGGCATTGGTAGGTGTTGTATGAACTACAAACAATGATGGGTGTGGTCACATGTTGACGATGCGAGGAACCAACGGTGCAGGTAGACGGATGAAGGAACTGTGGTCGGTTTTTTCTCTTTCAGCAGTTGGCAAGTCGTCTGGTGGTTGTGGTCGTCTATGCTACTGCAACGATGGCTAATTGCAGGGGAATCGAAGGATGACCGCGACAAGGAATCAAGCCATGAGCGAAAGAATGAGCGGTTGTAACAGATGGTGATGGCGGAATTCGCTGCAGCTAGTGCCCTGATGAATGGCGATCGATAGCGTGGAGGAATGTCCAGTAGTGGTTAGGTTAGTTTATTTTTGTTTTTGGTTGTTTTTAATAAATATACGTTTGTTTTTATTTTATTTTTTTCCCTACTCTTTTTTTCTATTGGATAAATTTTTTTAATAATCTATTTTTTTATATTTTTTCAATTAATTTTTATTTAAATCTCTTATTATTTTTTAGCTCTTTTCCTTTTTTCTTTTTCTTATCTTTTTGTTTAATTTTAATTTAAAATTTTCCTTTTCTTTTGATTTTAATGGCCAAAGCCCTAGCCAAATGGAAAAACTCTAAATTTGGTGTAGTGAATGCTTCAATTGTGATGATAATAAGGTTGACGAAGAATTAATGGCCAAAGGCTGAGATCTGCCAACGTGGCTTTGATACCAATGTAACAAACAAAGTTCGTATACACAATAGAGTAATTTTCTAAATAATTAGAAGACATAAACATCCATAGTAGGACAAGTAATTGTATATTGAATAATGTATATAGAATTGATGAGATGATTAGAAATGAGGGTATGAGGGTGAGGGTTTGCTTATATACCTAGACAGATACCTCTTCACCAATTTTCATGTTTTAAAACACACATCTCTTCATTAACTAATTACTAGTTAATTAGTTATTATTTAGCTTGTCATTTGTATTTACATTATATATTATATATATATTATATTAATTATTTTTTTTACAATGTATAAAATTGTCAAAGTTCCAAAATTAAAATAAAATGATAGAAAAATATTTTTAATGGTTTTATTGGTCAAAATGAAAACAACAAGTGACAAAAGTGGCAAGTGATAGGTTTATTATGGCTAAAATAAGGTTTATTAAGATGGTTTTTCATAAAAAACAAGGACCAACATCTTCCCCAAGAAGAAGTTGTTGCATGTCCTTATGCAACAAAATTGTAATGTTGTGACTTTCAAACTGCCCCTGCTTCCCTCAAAAGCACATCTACATTGGATGTAGATTCCCTTTAAATTGATTGTATTGGCTTTCACATGAATACCCTTACCTTCAAGCTTCTATTTTTGGCTTTTAGTGTTTTCTTTTGTTGACACCACAAATAAGCCTATTTTGAAATCATTTTATTTTCTTCTTGCAACATCTTGCTTTCTTCTTTGATTCTATTGTTTTTTTCAACAATATTCATGCTTTTCCTGGTGAGTAATTAATTTTGGGTTTTGATGTATCTCTCTAAAACTTTCATCTTCTCTACTTCTCTCTTTAATTTTTTTATTTTCCTCTTCATTTTCCTCATATCTTCATTTGAATTGCATGAAAGATATCATCAAAATATTTTTCAAATGATGACTCTTTTTCTTCAATGATGAAGGGTTCCTCTTCCATTGTTATATTTTATTTTTCACTTTTTGTTCTAGCTGTGGAAGGTTCCCCTTCTTTAACCGCCAAAAATTCAATGTAATCATACAAAACTTGTTGATCTTTGTCCACTTCTCGTGTAGAAAACTTTTTGCTAAGCCTTTTGGAAATTTTCAAAAATAATTGTTCCTTTTGCTAACTAAACTATTTTCCCTAATTAGTGATTTCTTTAGTCATGTCACTTGTTATCCTTCTCTGGTATGTGACAATTTCCTTCCTTTTCTTTTTGTGGTGGATGTTTGGGTTGTGGTGTGTTAGCGCTTGGAATTCACCTAGGCTGAGATAGACAAACTCTCAAGGCTACATCAAACCATTTCACCTCGTAGCTAGCCCTACGAGGTATGAGAAGGCTCTCTCGGGTCAAAACTCGATGGATTTTGTCAATAGGATGAGTTGACCAATTAGGAACAAGGATTTTAGGCTAGTAAACTGATATGGGGGATTGGTTTAGAGTTTTTGGATTTTTTGGTGGCAATTGGAGGGAGTGCAATTCAGGGTGCGGGGATTGAGCTCAGTTTTTGCAGGTGATTCCTTGGGGCAAGGTAGGGATCTATGCTGATGCCTTTAGTTGAAAGAGATGATCAAGGAGGAAAGGAGAAAAGCTAAAGAGGGCAAACAATGAATTTGAATCCTCTCTAGACGGTGGAAAACATAAAATTTAAACAAAATTGAAAGCTGAGCATGGCATGCATGAATTCAACTTTATCACTTCTTTTGTTTAAATAGCAGCAAATAGAATAAGAGATGGAACACATAAACACACTTACAATGACAAGTAGGAAACACACCATCAGCACAATAATCCACAAGAATCCACAATGATGTCTGCAAAACCCTGGCCTTCCTTTTCCTCAAATTTGCAGAGATACAAGTAAAATATACAATAGAGCTTCTCCCTCAAGAGTCCAACCATGAAAATGAGTAAGAGAAGGCATAATATAGAAGATCTAACTCCTTTCCCCACCTCTAGCGGTCGAGCTCAGCTTCCTAGGAGCTGTTGCAACTAATTCTAAATTAATCACTAGATAATAGGCAATCACAACAACTTGCCTCTAAAACTTAGGAAACCTATCCATGCATTAAATATTTACCATTTACATCAAGGAAACTTTTAGAAGTGGTCAAGGAGAGTAAAAGTATCTAAGTGCCATGAAATTTACACAAAAATCCATCATTTACATGCCTCAAAAGTCAACCAAGGTGAAAACAGTGTTTTGCTGGCCGAACTGGTCAAAACGGGCAAATTTCCCTGAGTGGTCGCGCCCCTCACTTTGACTGGTCGCGCGCATTGACAGCTATGTTTGAGGGCCTTCCCGGTGTCCAAATCAGGTGTAAGATATCTCATTGGAAAGGTCTGTGAGTCTACTTTCCAACCCCACTGGAATTTCTGAATTTGGAGTTGATTGACCCCTCAAAAGTCATTTCTCCCAAGGCAGCTTTCTGCAACTCAAAAAAGGGGCAGAAAGTCAAAATTTGCATGTATTTTGAGCTTTTGGGAGCCCAAATCTTCATAAAATTTGAAACCCATCCATAGG
>APFE030086670.1:161818-174418 GCA_000404065.3 Pinus taeda
GTGAGGGGAAAGGGTCCAAAAGGGAAAAACACAGGCCCAACCTAGAAAATTGCCAGGTTGTATCTAGAAACTAGGGTTTGTGGAAAAATGAGGAATTTGGCGGATCTAAGGGATGGGAAGTGTTTGATAAGGTACTTTAAGGATAGGGGAAGGTGTATGAACATCTGGATACAAGTTTTGCTGATGATTTGACCGTCCAAGAGAAATTGGCCTCAAAACCCTAGGAGAGGGAAATGAACTTGCCAAGGCACAACTGAAGCATGAACAAGATGTAAAATGACTCATTATACACTGACATGATAATGAAAACCCTATGAATGATGATAGACTCAGCTAAATGATGACATAGACCGCCATTTGGACAACTTTAGAAGGAGTGAAAGCAAACCCTAGACCTAATGCCTAGTGACCAAATTTTGCTTGAAAACTCTTTGAAATGACAAAATTTGACCTTGACACTCCAAAATAACTTTGTAAGAGTATATTTGATCACTGGAGGAGGGCATTCAAGACTGACACTAACATGGTGAAGGACCAAGGTGGAGGAATTTCATAAATTTACTCTTCAACTATTGTTTTATCATCATTGATGGTCCTTTTTACGTACCCATTTTCAATAAGGAATTGTTCCCAAATTTGATCATGTGTTTGTAATTCATTTTCCACTATCATTTTAACAAGTCCATCATGATACGAGATTTTTTCCTTATTCTTTGGTTTTCTTTTAATGTTTTTATGATAAAATAGCAGAAGTGTTCTCAAACACATAATTTCATTAATCAAAAAATTAAAACTTACATAAGGGGTGAGAGCCATATATATATATTATATATATTATATATATAATATATAATATATATCTCAAACCTTAAATCAACATGACATGTGTCCTTAATTGACAACTCAAGAATAATCAATCTTACAAGGTTGTGACAAGGCCTACTTATCACCTAGGAAATACAACAATTCTAGGATTCACTTCATTATTCTAGAAGTAATACATTTTAAAATAAATTCAGTTATCTAGAAAAACTAATTATCTGATTATCTAAATAAAGTTTAGGATTAGGTGGTTAACGTTCGTCTTTGTAATCTTGAAGTTTATTTTTAGAAATGCCAAGTTCTTCTCCAAACATGGTGAATTTTATTTTTCGTAATGACTTACTGAAAATGTATGAAATTTCATCTTCAAATGGACAATGCATTGCCTTGAAGATGTTGTATTTGATGAGAGTCTTAATGAATTGATATTGGGTGTCCACATGCTTGGTGTTATTATGAAAATTGGATTCTTGGCCATTTTGATTGTTGATTGATTATTAATGAATAATGTAGTTGGTGATTGTTGAACAGTACCAAGATCCTGCAAGATTCGACCTAGCCAAACAATTTCACATGTTGCTTCCCACGCTGAGATGTGTTCTTCTTTTACTGAAGAATTTTCCATTATTACTTGCTTTTTACTACTCCAAGAAAATATTGTTGAACTCATGTTCATTAAATAACATGATGTCGATGCTCTATCATCAATATTACCTGCAAAATATGAAACAAGTGTAAAGTTATGGTTCTTCTTGTAGAGAAGTCCAAAATATTTTGTTCCCTATATGTATCTGAGGACCATTTTCACTGCATTCTAGTGACTTTCTCTAGGTTCCTACATAAATCTAAAAGGAATACTTCTTACATATGAAAAAATTGGATGAGTGGTAATAAAGTAAATGAGACTCCCAATCAATTGTCAACAGGTAGTGTTATTTACTAATTCCCCCCATTCAAATTTTGAAAGTTTGGGATTTTGCTCCATAGGAGTAAGAGAAGGCTTGCAATCTATCATGCCAAACTTCGTCAACAATTTTGTAACATACTTGGTTTGACTAAAGAAGATTCATGATGTTGTGGTGAACACTACAAGGAAAATACCTTCTAGCGGAGGTTATAACAGAGGTTTTTAGTGTTATTAAATTGGTAAAAACTTGTCAAAGAAACATCTGCTATCATTCGCTAAAACATCCCTTTGTGATAGCGGATGTTTTAGGGGAGATTATAATGGATCTTCATCACAACTAAAAAAAATTGGTCGGACAAGGAGGCAAGAGTGGGAGGGGTGATTTATAATCTCAAAGAAAAAACTTAAACAAAGTATGCCTGGGGACTCGGGAAAGCCTCGAACAATCAAGTTGAAGCACTCTCACTATGGCAAGTCCTGAAGATTAGTATCTCCAAAGGCTTTAGGAAATTGATTATTGTTGGTGAACCAATGGTGGTAATTCAAAAGTGCACAAGGATCTCTAGGAACGAGCATCTTATTGACTCGGATCCCTCTCCTTTGATTATAAGGATAATGAATCCGCTCAGTAACTTAAAGGAATACCATTTTTTTCATGTTAAAAGGGAAAATAACCATGAGGCAAGCCTTCAAGCCAATATGGGTGTGGCATTAGAATATGGAGTAGTAAACATTATTCAAACCAACATCACATGTCACATACCTTGATGGAAAGATTAAATAAATCCTTAATGAATTACAGATGGAACGTTGGAATAAACAAGGATCATCAGATTAATAAATACAAGAATACCTCAGAGATGGGAAGGAGTTCCTCAGGAGCCCTTGATGGTAGCTGGGTATTTATGAACAGATGGGTGCATAGGAGATTCCATATCCATAATGCATGACAAGTGGATTCCCTCCCATTGGCTATTAAATGGGAAGGTAGGTGAAAACCTTCTCAATACCACTACATATCATTTCAAAGAAAATTCGATGGTGATAAGGATAGAAGACTATGCCTTGGATGAGTTGTAGACGGGGAAGGTATTAAATTGCGATAAGTTGGGAGCGTCTTTTGAAAGGGAGAAAACGGTTATTTATAGGAGCTGGGTGATGAATCTCAAGCATAGAATCATCCTTGTGCATGGAAGGATTGTGATAAAGATGGCTTCAACTAGCAACAATGGCAATGCTAATGGAGCAGAGGAGCTCGGGAGTAGTGGAAATGTGGCAGAGTTGATTGACAATTCAAGCAAGGAAATAGTGAAGGAAATTCAAGACCAAGTGATTGTAGTGTTGTCCCACCTAGTTGGAATAGGAAAAGCCATGGAGCTACTTCAGAAATCCATGGAACGTCTGAACACGGGAATGATCAACCTAAAATTTAAATTGGATAATACTAAAGTTAAGGTTGAAATGACTACCATCGGTGTGTTGAAAGAGGTCTTTGGGTTGTGTGATGCACCCATTCCAATGGCTGAGGAAGGTGCAGAAGTAGTGAATCGAGGACGAGAGCTTGATGCTACAAGGAATGAGGAACCTGGCCAACCTTCTGAAGTGGCCCAAGAAGATAAAGAACTTGGAAGTTGTGGGTAGTTTGTCAAGTTAATTTACATGTTTTGTCAGATAGTTAAGCTTTGTGGTGTTTTCTGGAAAGTATATAGTTTAAATGATGTAAGGAAAGTAGATAAAAAAAAAATTGTAGCAATAAGGTATTTTTGAATGTATATCAACAAAACTCTAAGACAAAGCTAACATTGATTGTAAGGGAGCTGGCCCATTTCCAATTTTGTTCATAAAAAATTTCTATCTGTTTCTTAACAAAAAAAATTGGGCAATCAGAGGTTTTAGTAGATGTTTTATTGTGTTGCGCTTAATCGAAAAAGTAGCAATGGTGTGCTACATATATAAAATGCACAGGGTCATCATACATAACTAAAAACATTGAGACGTTGAATGCAAAGAACACCAGTGCCTAAAATGTATACTGCCTCGGTGTGTATACAGCAAAAAATGCCCCAAAGCATTCTGTTAAGGAATGGCATTGGGGCACGCAAAAAAATAATGGAAACCTAATGCTTTTATTTAAACTTGCAGCATCGATGCGTATTGTTCGTATAAACACACCGGTGCACTAAAATTATAAAGGACTGGTGTTGTTAACTTTAATAATGCACTGAAGCTGGAAATAATATTTTGTAGGACTGGGGTATTAGTTCTATGAAATCACTATTGCGTTAAGAATTGTAATGGATAGGGGAATTAATTGCAAACAATACTAGTACATGAGGAACTAAACACACCGGTGCTATCGTCTTACGAAATGCACTAGCCTTGCAAAAACGATGTCGTCATGGTGCTTTTATATAACATAAAGCACCAATGCGTGTTTATGTTATGGATGCACCAATTTTTTGTATGATATTTTCTCGTTTTTGGAAACATGGACTTGTGATAGTGCAATTATTGTAATTTTTGAAAATCCATTATTCATCGAGAAATTGACATATATCTTATAACATTATTCATATACATTAAAATTTGATCAATTCTTCCAATGGCTCTTCTTTGTATGTTAGCACCTATTTGAATACATTCAAGGATGGTTGTTGTAAAACAACTTAAAATATACAAAAATGAAACATTGGTTTGTTATAAAGAAATATTAACAGTGACTCACAAATTTTGACATCAACCATTTTTCTTCCTTGTCGTCCTATTTTATGTGTTGAATGAGTTCTGTTTTGTTTTATTTTATGCAGGAAAATACTTGAAATTAATATTAAATGCTAAATTATTTTTTTATATGTACAAAGTCAATCATTATTACATACATTTAAAGCACGTTGTTGTTGAGATGACTCCTCATGTTATGTAATTATGTCAATTTCTTTTACCATCTCATTGTACACTTTTTTTGGACATTCCTACTGGCATATCTCACATATTAGCTAGTTGATCATTTGGGATTTTTATAATCTTCCTGAAAAAAGTAATCAACTAGTTTTATATTGATATATGAAAACTAGATATAACAAAATTGATATTAATGAATAAATCGTTAGTAACTGTAATTGTTGGTGGCTGAATTTGCATGTTTTTACCCACCTTTTTACCTTGTTTGTTGTATCCATTTTACACCATTATTGGTCAATTTACATTCTAAAAAGAACAGGTATACCTCTTGTCATGTCGTTATGAATCATTAATCAATGAAGCATAGTAATGGGGTATTGTTGCCTAAGTGGCTTGCTAATTCGATTATCCTTGCATATTTGGAGGAAGAATGATCAAGACCGTGGTTTAAGGAATGGTGACCATCGAGATTGCAACGCTATTCTTAGACATCAACTGTAATGGTGGATCAACCTCTCAATCAACAGACTGCTGTCTTTATATTCTGCTTCGCTTTATGAACCACTATGCAATTGTAGGCAGACAACTGTCGTAATTCTAGGAGTTGTTAATGTTAATAAATTGTATAAGTAGAGTTACGGGGCTATAAAAGCCAATAATTAAGATCGCAGAGAATTGCGTTAACTTTGAGTCTGTAACAACATACATTGTAATACCCTTTTAATTAATGAAATTCTGATCTTCTAAGCATTTTGTGACCTCTTGATCTCGCCACAGCCCTGATCAAGGAGTTAGGTCCACTCTCATGACGAGGTGCAGTTGGATAGATGTGTGCATAGGTTTATTTTAGTTAAGTTATTTATTGTTATGAATGATTATTAGTGTGTTGTTGTGAGTCTGCTCTGTTGTTACTCTTATTGTTGTTACAGTCATTACTTGTTGTTACTCTTATTTGTCGTTATATTTATTTCTTGTTGTTACACATTGCTAAGTTTATAATTGAATGTTCAGTACTGGGTAGGGAAATTGTGGCCTGCATATGTTTTGCATGATAGCCTTGAAATAACTCGTAGAGCCCTGGGTTGAAAATTACTGTGGAATTGGGTAAATTGCATGATTCATATTTGAACAACAACATTTTGGCATCGTTGCTAGGGAGGCTATCAAATGCACGAAAGTACGACCAATATTGAACATAGGACTAATCTTGCATCCTAGCGAGGGAAATTTTCATCGTGCTCCAAGTCATCATTTTGGTTCCTTTGATTGTCTTGTTTTATTTTTCATAGGAACCACTCTCTCATTCTAGGAAGGGAAGTTTTTATGTCACCCTATTGCAGGTCCTGAGCTTAAATTTGTGATTTTTTTATTTTCTTCTTTTGTTTTCTTTTTAAAGGCCACTCTCTCATCCCGGGGAGGGAATTTCTCACCCTGCTCCAAGTCCTGAGATTTCGATTCTCTTCAATGTTTTCCTTTTAGTTCTTGATTGCATGAACAAAGATACAAATAAAAGGGGCAGAGGAAGAGCCCCAAAAAGAAGAGGGAGAGATCTAAGAAGAAATACCAACATCCAAGAGATCATTTCAAGAGCTGAGTCAGGAGAATTGTTGCGAGTTGCTATTAGGGTGAGATCTCATATGAGATCTAGAGGACAATCCGCTTCACAACTAGGTATTTCCCCAATAAAAAAAGTGAAATTTAAGGAAGAAGAAGTAGCAAGTAGAGAATCTGAGGAACTGCATCTTACAAGTTTAGAAGAAGAAGATTTGAGAGAATTTTTTGCACCATTTGATCGAGGGAGTGTTGTCAAACAACCTCAACCACCCGTTATAGAATAACTAGAGAAAGAACCTGTTGAGATTCCAAGTGAATATTGGAAGATATTCATGGCTCCTACAACTTCGATCAAATTCCCAATTGGTAATATCAGAGGTGACGCGACTATGAAGCCTATTCCTTTAACAACAATCCCTGATTTCCATCGTCTTTCTTCTGACAATTCAGACACCTTCCTTTTTGAATTCGATGTTATTTTCCGGGGGTATGATTATATTTTTTATTCTCATAAACTGAAGATATTCCCTGCTACGTTGAAGGGAACAAGTTTGAGATGGTTTATGGGTTTAGAGGGGGAATATATTACTACATGGGATGATATGAAGACAATTTTCCTCGAGAAATATCAAGACTACTGCAAATCCCGAGATGTGAACGAAGAAATCTTTAAGATTATGAAGAAAGAGGATGAGAACATGGAGGAATTTGTGGGGTGTTTTCAATATAGTTTGTAGAGATCAGGCCATCGTGATTTGGATAAGAATATCTTGAAAATAATATTTCTTTGGGAACTGAGGGAGGAATCTTTGGAGCTATTGAATGTAGTAGGAAAATCACGAGAGGAATTTATTAGAATTTGGATATTCTAATAAATTTCAGTGATTTAAACTAACTAAACCCTTAATGGTTTAAGAGTCAACATATGTCAGTGCGTTTATTAAAAAATAAAATCAAGAATCCTTAATAAATATTAATTATAAATAAAAATAACAAAAATAAATAAATGAACATCCTATTTAACATAAAATTTTCTCAATTCTAATTTTATTTCATTACTAATCATGTATTAAAAATAAAAATAAAATCATAAATTCATGAATTATAATATTATAAGCAAAATATAGAAAAAAGAAAAAAGAGTTGGAATAATTCAAATTAAAAACAAATCAAACTTAGTGAACACTAGAGTTTAGATATTCAATTAAATAAGTTAGTAAATCCTTAATCAAATTAAATAAAATAAAATACAGCTCCTGGATACATCACTAATATCTTAAAATCTATTGTCACATCCCCTGATGATGGACTCACTTAGTAGTCTGAAATGTTGGCTTCACAAAACTCTATAACAGGTCATTCCTCCTCTAAAAAAATTATACAATTATATTCCCGACCAACTGCAGGCTATTCAAAGATAAGGTTCTTCCAATTGATAATGTTTTTTGAGATAACTCAGAAGAGGAAAAGTAGTTGTTGAAAATGTTTTGTGTTGAGTACATATCATATCATATATGTCTCAATGATTATATTCTATATAGAGGAGAATATGCAGACAAAGAGATATGTCTAAAATGTGGGCATGACATGTACCATAATTCAAAAAATATCAGTAAACCACATGTTCCTCCTCATAATATATTGAGGCACATTCCTATAATCCCAAGGATTCAAAGGCTCTTTCATTACAAAGAATTAGCTATGTTGTAGGGATGGCATGCTTCACACAAAAGTGAGTCTGGAGTTATGTGAATCCTAGCATATTTAATAACCATTACGCATATAAATGATACATGGCCTAAAAAAATCAAAATGAAGTACGAAGTCTATGACTCAACATAACCATGGATATCATAAACCTATATTCCCTCTAAAATACCAACTATTACGTTTTTGTCTGTTGTAAGGACCAAATTCAGACTATATACATTTTTTTTACATTTTTTATTTTTTATTTTTATTTTTATCACAACAAATAAAATCGGAAAAGAAACGCATTGAAATTTCAAATTTATTCAGCACACACATTCTTGACACTCATTTTAGGAAACATATCATAACATTTACATACTTTTAACTAAGATCAAATAGTAATGAAATACATATGTACCGTTCACCAGAAGGCGAGACTTCGCTTGCACTGCTATTACTGGTATGCCCTTGTTGTCGGTCACCTCCGTGAGTGAATGATGATGCACTTGATCCGAATGCGAAGACCCACCGGTTAAACTCCCAGCCTACTCCTTGGGTACTCTTCTTCCCTGCGAACCCCCGAGCTACAATGGGGTTATACAATGGAGGAAAGCACTAGCTGGTAGAGGAGAGCACATCTTGGCTCAAGAGTCCCCTCTCTAAAATCCTCTACCTCACCAAACTCACTATAGTTTCGTAATCACTGCTCTGACATCATCTCATCTATCCAACAATAGGGTTCCCCCCCAAAAAGTCCCTTCTCCCATGGTTTGCCCCTTCTTTTATAAGAGTCCTCATAGATGACACTTGACATGTCATGCATAATTATATTTTTTTTATAATTCAATAGCTTTATTATTCACCTACCCATGTGTCACTCTCTCATCAACGGTCACCCAAAATTATTTACATAACTTTTTATTTAAAACTAATATTTTCTTCACCTCAACAAGAATCCTATTTCTTCTCCTAGTTGTCTCTTTATTCCCCCCCTTTTATTCCTTAATTTGTGTTCATTACTTGAAGTCAATTAATGAGTCAAGATTTTATCCCCAATCTACTCCCTAGTTTAACTTGGGTTATCTCTTAGATGGATATTCTTATGTTGGTTGTTGCCACATGGAGCTTCTCTACATTTCTCTAAATTTAATTTATTATTCTTATTTTATTTCACCTTCCTCTTTCTTATTTAGGTTTAATTAGTTTAGGATTAATCTTTATTCTTACAATTATGTTCGTCTTTCCCCTTTTTCCTAATTAAACCACATAATCTACCTAGCATTTTCCAACATAGGAAGGGTAGGGTTTTTAAAGTACTCTATTTTATTTCTTCCTATGATCCTCCTTATTCCAAGTTTTATTTTTGATTTATTTACCTGGTTTCTAATCATCATACCCTTGATGTAAATTTACCTTTAGTTTTCGTTCCTTGCTTATATTTATTTATATTATTTATTTTTAATGATTCCAAGGGTGCCAAGTTTGGTTGTGCCCTTCAAGTACTTCCCTAGAAGTTCCAAGGGTGCCACACCTAATAGTTTATTTGTGATGCCAAGGGTGCCAAGTTGGTCGTGCCCTTCAAGAAATTCCCCTAAAGTTCCAAGGGTGCCACACCACTTACCCTTCAAGCATTCAGTGACTACGAGGGGAAAGTATAGTGCAACGTCATAGACCCTCTTATGTTGCCTGCTATAGTGAGACTAATGGTGTTGTGGATCAAAGAATCCGCCTTGATGCGTGCCCCCCGATAAAATCCTCACGAGCAACCCAACTTTGGGACCTACCCTCATCGCATCGTGATCTTCAAGGTGAAGGTGTTTCAACCCTTCCAGCCCAAGTCATGACGGGAGTGCTAGTGGGTGAGATTAGGGACTCTGTCCCACCCCTCCCATGTAGTTCCATCCACCTGTACAACCCCATCACCCATATGTGAGTCATTCGGTCAAGCAACTAATTTATGCCTGCAACCATTAACATATCATCAGAATATAGTTAAACATATATGGCAGATTTCAAGATCGACTTAGACCTTCAAAGATAAAATAATATGAATTTTCATCAAACTAGGTGTCATCAACTCGTCATATGCGAGTGCCTCTGATGGTTTCCTGCCATATTCAATAATCATCAGTAACAAGGTTTCTCAATGTTAGTCATTGTCATAATAGCATCATTAACAATTCCTAGTCATTCACATCATTGTCCATTGTAACCCTGAACTAAAGAAGGTAGGTAACATAGGGGACACATCCGTCATGGCTATCATCATTAAATATCAATGGAAACATACATATTCATTAAGTTATCAACATCGTAACATCAATAGAAATATACCTATTCATCATATTTATCATCATCATGCTTTTAGTAGAGAGCATACATATTCTTTACTACCCTCATCATCATAAATTCAAATAGAGACCAAACTTAATTATTTAATGTTGCAATCATCAGAATACCGATAGATAAGATACATAACCATTCATGCTATCGTAATATCAATGGAAAGCATTCATAAACATCACAACCATGAATATCTCAATCGCTAATAATATGTCATGTGCCCAGATCCTCAACCTGAGGTCCTCAAAGAATAAAGTGTGGGCCTTATGGCTAAATAAATGTTTGTGTCATATCACTGTCAATCAACTAGAGTGGGGCACTACACACATCCCCTCTTCATAATGGACTTCATCTCGAAGTCATTGGAATAGGTAAGGAAAATGGTGACACATCTCTTTGGTGTCCTCCAAAGTAGTTCAATTGGGACTATAGTTGTCCCACTAGACTTTAACCTAGTCCACTAACAATCGTCTAAGATACAAAGTTCATTGATCCAGTATGTGAACTGGTTCGGCCACCACTGTTCCCTCGTCCGATACCTGAAATGACCAAAGTCAATAACATGCGAAGGATGTTGAAATATAATGATGCAAAAGAGAAACATGAAACACATCATGCATACGTGCTAAAGATGGAGGTAAGGCAAGCCTATATGCCAGCAGCCCTTTCCTTTCTAAGATTTCAAAAAGGTCCCACAATGAATTCCATTGATGTAACTTCCCATTTAGATTTTGGTATCTCATGGGTTTCAATAACCCTGTTGGATGTCTATGTTCAGCTTTTACTCATTGACACTCTAAGCATCTTACTACCTAGTTCACGATGTCCTTCTTCATCCCTTTCCAAAAGAAGAGTGGTTTCAGGTCCGCACTCATCTTCTTAACACCAAGGTGTGCCATGTATGCTACGCGATGTGCTTCATTCAAGATTAGCTGGCATATATATTCATTCGGTGGTACATATATCCTTCCCCAAAATCGTAGAAGCCCATTATTATCAAGGGATCATTATTCATATTTTGGGATCCTCATTTCATCCTCCCTCAAAATTTTGTTAACCTCCTGATACCCGGTGTCTTTAAATTGTAAAACAAGTAGTTTCTCCCTCAAATTTGTCTTTAAGGGAGTCACTGAAAATATCTGAAGCCTCCTACTTAAAACATAAACCACCCTTTTTATCGTTCATTTTATGTAAGTGATATCAAAATCATATTTATTAATTAGCTCAGACCATCATCTTTGTCTTGCATTTAAGTGATCTTGAGGGAATATGCGTTGTAGCCCCCCATGGTCAGTACTAAGATCAAATGACCTTCCTAGAAGGTAGTGTCTCCAAATATTTAGTGCATAAACAATTACTGCCATTTCTAGACCATGGGTTGTGTAGTTTTCTTCATGGTTTCTAAGTTTCCTTGATGCATAAGCTATTACTCTTCCTTCTTGCATCGACACACAACCCAACCCTTCCTCAGAGGCAACAAATACAAACCAAAAATTTCTTATTCCATATCCGACACCTTCAAAATTGGTGTTGTCGTTAATAACACCTTTAACCTTTGAAATATCTCTTCACATTTTTCATTCCAAATGAATTTCTTGTTCTTTCTTTGGAGCTCGGTAATATACTTTCAAATGAACAATATATGTATTTATAGGTTCTTGATTATATAATTCACTGATCAATTTCAAATATTCCTATAAGATTTAATAAAAAAAAATACATTCAATCTACTCAGCATAGAAGGCTTAGACTACATTATGTCATGTAAATGGTAGAGGTGGTTGGTAGTATTATCACAACATAAACTGAGATTTGTCCTTAAAAAGAGAGAGAGAATAAGTTTCTAATGTTTTATAATTTTAATAATGGAAGTACCAAAAACCCTAATATTAATACTAAGCCTAGGTAATTATTGTGTTATATAACATACCACTAGAATAGGGTAATTATTATATTACATGCATGTATGATAGGGATACCAATTCGAAGCAACAATTAATCTGGGCTTACATTAATGATATAATATATAAGTGCTTATATAGTTAAAAGTGTATGTTATGACACAATGTTATACTTTGGTATATAAGATATCTAAGAACAAGTATAATAATGAAATCATATATAATAATAAATACCATTATTTATATGGAAAAATAATTAAATAATGAAAATAATGTGATGGTTCTCACAATGTTAAACTAGCACAACCAAGAAGCGTAAATGACTATAATAGTGCAAGAGCTATATTATTGCCCACCATTATTTATGCAATTTTTTTTTATTTTTTTTTTTCAACCTTATTCTTATGAGTGGTTGTCCAAATGTAGTGAAAGACACAAGTGAGAGAAGTTTAAGACCTCATGATTACAGAATCAAATTGA
>APFE030086670.1:174602-227790 GCA_000404065.3 Pinus taeda
TGTGAATTTAAATTAATTCCAATGGTAAAAAAATAATTTTATTCAATATAATAATTTACTTTCTTCTTTTACCAAAACGAGCTACGAGCTATAATAACTTGAAACTTTCAATTACGTTATTTTAATAGTTAAAAACAATATTAAATTGAAGCTTTGAGTTGTCACACGTGAATACAATAATTTTGTTAGTCTATATCCATACTTCATCGCCTATAATTCTATCAATTATTCTATTTAAATATCAATGAATATTCTATTTTAATAAACAAATAGCAAACTACAAAATAAGATTTTCTTTCCATAAATAATAAAAATTATTTAAATAGTGTCCTTCTAAGTAGCGGTTGTCATTCATTCTCATGCTTCTGCTTAACAACATCAAGACCTACAGACCTGTGGGCCTTTCTGTTTGCTATAGAATTTCAGGATTTCTAGGTGGGTTTTGATTTATAATTACAAAATCAATGAAATGCAATGGACGTATGGTTTTGATGAGCTGGTATTTGTATTTGAATGCAAAGAGTGAGAAATGGAGATACTTAGGGATGATATTGGGTCTTATCAAAGTTTGCGTGCTAAAAGGGAGTAATTTTGTGATTTGGGACCGGAATAGCAGTGATCCCTATATTGTATTCAAGCTAGGTGATCAAGTGAGTGAGTAAATACTACTGATGGGTTCCAATTTTTTTTTTTTAACGATGAGAAGAAAAGGAACTTTTGTTTTCTAGGTTTAATGTCTGAATAATTTAATATTTTGTTTCATTCATTTCATAATGCCTCTGAGTCAACTCTGTATTCCGACTTCATGTGCTTTGTACAAAGATTCTGCATTTATTTATACTACAGGCAATAGTGGCTCATTGATTGAGCTGATACAAGTTCTAGATGCCTTGCTCCCTTCCATGAATGATAATAATGGTGAATGCTATATGACTGTCGCATGTTTAACGATATAGGAAAGCTATTGAACCCAGTCACTGAAGTAGTGACAACTTATAAACATTTGGTATGTGACTAAATCGTGTCTCTTGTTATTGAATTTCGGATAAAATTAATTGTCACGAATATCTATGCCACGTCATTGATTGATTCCGAGAAGGAGACCCAATCGAAACTCCCCAACTCTCTCTCCTCTCTCTTATATATATATATATTATATATATATATATTATATATTTTGGGTTATCCAAAGAAAAACAGATGCACTGTGAGTATTTACGAGTTAATTAAGAACAAAGAGGTTCGTTGGATTCACCGTTAAAGAGCATCAGACTGACGATATGGAGGGTAAAGCCAATTTACTTGGCGTTTCAAAGCCAGATGAGAAAAGTAATTTTGCTACCTATTTAATAGGGATTTCCATAAGGAGATCGCAAGGATTTCCATGAGAATATTTGCATTTATCTGAGACCATATCTTAATAAGGGATCATTGCGATTGACAACATGAGATCCGAGATCTGTTTCCACTAGTTAGCAACAATTTATTTTATTTTATTTTATTTTATTTTTTTTTTCGGTTTCTTGTCCACTGTCTTCATAGATTTAACTGATCATAATTAAATTCTTCCATCTGAAGTGTAGAAAATTCATTACTCACAGTTACATAAGTTATGAGTTTCTGGTATTTATTATCTTTATAACAACATCATCGTACATTCTAACTAATGAAATATACAATATGCTAAATTAATATACATGTCTTAATTAATCATACCACTTGAGCAAACATAACATCGAACTTTCATTACAACTTCAATTAAAATATCATACTAAAATATTCTAAATCACTATATATATATATATATTCGAAATCACTAATTCACTTAATTATACTACTTGGACAACGTCTAACATTTAAATATATACTACATTATTTTAAATCACTATAAATAATATAAATTAATCAAGCCACTTTGGAAGACGTCTAGCATTACTACATGTATGATTCTTTTGAGATAATTCTTTTTTTTCTTAGCCCTTATAACTAGGACATTCAGAAAATAATTGAACTTTGAGGACTCATTATGGAATGAATAAACCTATGCTTTATTAAGATTAGGTAAATATTTTTTTTTTTTTTTTTTAAAGAAATTAAGGCCAATAAGAAACACAGTAAACTAGACATATCTTCTCGCTAGATCCGTTTAATATTAGTACCTTAAACTAGGAATCTTCTCATGAATAAATCATTAGTTACATGTATTATAAATGGTTATTTTGGATAAATTAGTTTGCGTATCAATGAACCCACGTGTCACTTTCTTTAAGTATGGTCGATTTAAGCTTTTTATATTATATAATATGCTATGCTGGTAAGGTCTTGGCCTTCATGTAATATATAAATATTTTCATATTCTATTAGTACTGCGGGATCAAAAGAGTTAGAAAAGCTCATGAGAGCTTGCGTAGTGAATTCGCGCTTGGCGGGGTTACTTGAATGCTTATGAGAAAATCTGCTTCATTCTGTTTCGCTCGCCAAGAATGGGAGATTCTCCTCGAGCCAACTATTTTTAGCTCCATGGATAGCAGCGAGCCACATGTAAATAAGTCTTGAGTTGTTTAATCTCACATTACGCCGATTGCTTCGCTCCTTTTTTTTTTTGTAATTGTCAGTTGGTTATCAAAGTTTTGTTTTGTTTTGCAGTTTAATTATGCTGAGAGCAAGTGTAGAGGCCATTATCGTTTCATACCATCATCGGCACAATAGCCATGGGCATATCTTGTATTACGAAGCCCATTTCGATAGTACTAAATTTCTTCATAATGATCCAAAGAAATTGTAGATATCAAAGCGACGAGAGATGGTTCCACACATAAGGAAGTTTTAGCTTTCTCTCATGGAGTCTTGGAATGTAGGGCTTCACAAGGGCTTTGTTTGGAATGTGTAATTAATGTTATTCACAAAATTGAAAGGGAAAAATATGTTAATTTTTGTTTTACGAGTACCTATCACTATGATTTGGAGGGTTGAAACACTCAAAAGATAGAAAATTCATAACAAGAGTGATAAGAAAAGATCAAACTATTCATAACAATATTAAAAGAAGATTGTGTTGGTAAATTTCCCAAAAAGATGAGGGCATCTGAGAAAACTTAAAACGAATTCTGACAAAAAGAGGCACTACTTCGCTTAGCATTTTACAAAATTAAATGAGAACCATAAGGGGAAGCTAGGTTGTGGATGAAGGAAAGGCGAGATCAAAATGCTAGCAATCGCAGAAGCTTTTGGGGAATTTAGGTGATTAAATGTGTTCTTCAAATTGATGGATTGTTTGATAGAATAATGCATTTCCCAATCATTTTCCAAATTTAGCAAAGTAGAATCTCAATATTTACAGAACATAAAAGGCTCAATTGGCTCACACACTTTGCGTTTCAACTTAGGTTCATACGTTTCTTACAAATTTTTAAAAATCTTTGGATGCGTTTAGCCTAGAATAAATTTCGAAAAATCTTCAGATGCGTTTAGCCTAGAATTTGTAGTCACTGTAAAAATGTTTATTGATTTAGTTTCTTGTCAAGATCTCATTTATGCTAGGTTCCTGAGCCTGGAGTTTGTAGTTTTTCATTATAAAGAAAGCATGTCTTTATTTAGTATCGTCAAAATTTCCTTTGACATTAATGTAGTCAATTAAGCTTCTCATTAGCACGCACAGTCAAATCTGAAGTTACACATGAGCGATTGTGCATGGACAGATGCCCTTTCAAAATCAGTTCTCATATGTGCTCTGGATGCCGGGTTGCAGAGTGTTGTCTAAATGTGCCTCCGTTAGATACTCTTCGACATTAGGCTGGTCTAGATCAAGTTCTGACTTGGAAGAATTCATTTTCAAAAACTCGTCGAATTAAAGGCAAAAGAAACCCCGTGCAGAGGTTTCATGATGTCTGAAATTAATAGCATAGATTCTGATCCACGAAGAAATCAAAGGCAACATTTTAATCAGCGTATCCTATTGGAGTTGTTAGCCACTCGTTGAGGGTTTCATTCTAGTAGTTAGCGCTCTAGGGCTACGATTAGTCAAATTGAAATGCTTCAAACTTCTCGGGAATACTTAAAACAACATGCTAGACATTAGATTAATATTATGATACTTGGGTTGAATAATTTAACTCAGTACAAGTGGATATCATTAGTTGGAGTACTGGCTACCAAAATTCAAGTCTGATCCTTCCAAAATTTCATCAGATGTATGATTTGATAAAGAAAGCTCTAGTTTTCATGAGGCTGGAGACTATCTTCCCACATGAGTCAATAACTATTTTTTTTTTTAATCCATGAGGGTAGAAAACACAAAGTAGGTGTAGGGCCTATAAGGTCCCAAAGGGTTTGAAAACTGGCTCTCATACCAAGTGTAAGGACCAAATTCAGACAGAGATTCATGGCAGTGGAGGCTAGGCAATGTGAGAACCCACGGGTTTTCCAGGTTGGTGAGGGATCGGGTACATCCCACCATTTTCTAGAGCAGGGTGCCACTCAGCGTGATACTACTCAACAGATGGCCTCACATGCCCCTACACACTCTACCATGCCCACTTTCCTAGGAGCAGACATGGGGGCCGCAGCCTAGAAGGAGGCAGAGCCCGATCATATGGGCGATTATTTTGCAGAGTACCAGGCCTATGGGCAGGAGTTCAGGGATGCTCTCTCGTTTAGAGACTTTGTTCAGCTCTAGCGGGATAGTAGACCTGCAATCATCACAGAGGATACCGGCATTATCATGATGGAGACACCCACCACACAGCTAGTAGATTCCACTTTCCTACGTTTGATGGTTCATCAAATAGTTCAGAAAAGTCTTGGGTGGAGAAGCTGGACATCTATTTACAGCTTAACTGGATGTCGGAGACAGAGGCCATCAAGGTGGTGACATTACATTTGGATGGTGAGGCCCAAGACTGGTGATTCCATGGGTTGGTTACACTCGGACACTCCACAATGACGACATATGTCAAGTTCACTAGGAGATTGATGGAGAGGTTTGACCGGAGGGATTCAGAACAACACTTTGTTGAGCTGATGAGGCTCAAATCGACCGGGAACCCAGAGACCTACATTGCAGACTTCTTGAGGGTTTCAGTGCTGGTGCTAGATCTATCTGCGGCACGAAGGATATACATGGTTGTTGAGGGGTTAGCAGAGCCACTTCGGGGTCTAGTCAGATCCACTAACCCAACCACACTCTAGGATGCTATTAGTAGGACCCAGGACTTACAAGATGCCTTACCTAGGACCTGGACACCTTACCCCTAGAGACAGGCTTTCCAGCCTAAGGGGAAGGACACGAGGATTCTGCCTCCAAAGGGGAATCCAGGACGAGCACAAATTGATGATGATGCTAGGAGGGAGCTGAATAAGAAGCGGTTCTACTTTACCTATAAGGAGCTGTGTGCACTGGGACATAGATGTGTTGCTGGCAAAGCACATTTTACTGAGGTCTTCTCTAAGAGAAGCAGGGAAGAGGATGAGGAGTATGATTTAGAGGCAAGAGATAGTCATGTCACGCAGGAACCTTTGCCACCTCCACCACCAGTAGTAGGTGGTGCAGCTTTTGCACCTACTGGAGGCGCCCTTGCAGCATTACGAGGAGTTCCCAAGTATTTGATGTTGCGTGTACGGGGGATAGTATGTGGCCAGCGAGTATCAGTTTTGGTTGATAGTGGGGCAACCCACAACTTCATCGATGCACAGATGGTTGAGCAGAGATGCATACAGACAGAGAGCTTCGATGGATTTTCAGTTTTGGTCTCAGGAGATCAGACCATGGTGTGTGCTCGTTATGTCCCAGAGTTATCAGTGACGATGGGCACCTACACACTGACATACCACTTTTTTGTGGTCAATATTCCAAACACCAACATGATACTGGGTGTTCAGTAGCTTATCACTCTAGGGAAGGTCACGATAGATTGGAAGGCCCTAGAGATGGAGTGGGGTGATGAGAATATGGGGAGGCATTAGAAGATATGGGGACAACACACATATTCGCCTCAGACTGTTTCGGCTCATCGAATGGAGGCATTCTTCTGGAAGGGAGACATAGAGTGGGTAGTGGAGTTACATGCATCAGAGGTAGGGACTACAGGGTAGACGGTGCACCCAGAGATACAATCCATCCTTGACTAGTATGCCACAGTGTTTGGGGAGATTTTGCCGAGACAGCCACCAGACCGGGGGTTTGAGCACACCATTGAGCTTGAGCAGGGCATACAGGCAGTGATTACTACCCCCTATAGGCATCCCAAGGCCTATTGGGATGAGATTGAGTAGGCCCTTCAGGAGATGTTGGCTCTTGGGCACATTTGGCTGAGCACGAGTCCTTTTGCTTCTTCCGTGGTGTTGGTGAAGAAGAACGAAAACACATTGAGGATGTGCATTGGCTACAGGGCCCTAAACAAGAAGACCCTGAAAAACAGGTACCCCATACCCAGGATTGATGAGTTGATGGATGAGTTGAGAGGGGCACGGTTCTTCTCAAATATTGATTTGAGACCTGGGTACCATCAGATTCGCGTGAGGGAGCAAGACATTCCCAAGACCGCCTTCAGGTGTCACTATGGGCACTTCGAGTTTTTGGTGATGCCCTTCGGGCTAACCAACACCCCAGCTACATTCCAGTCCTGCATTAATCACATCTTTTGTAGTCACTTAAGGAAGTTTGTGTTGGTGTTCTTTGATGATATCCTCATTTACAGTAGGACTTGGGAGGAGCATCTCTAGCACATTGAGACAGTGTTGCACACCTTGGAGGAACAACAGTTCTATGCCAAGCTCTCCAAGTGTGAGTTTGGGTTGAAGGAGATGTTGTACTTGGGACACATCATAGGGGTGGATGGAGTGAGAGTCTATGACGAGAAGATCAGGGCCATCAGAGATTGGCCGGAGCCGAGAAACATGACGGAACTTCGAGGATTCATTGACATTTGTACTTACTACCAGAAGTTCGTCAAGGGTTTCTCACAGCTTGCTACACCCCTGACAGATTTGACAAGGAAGGGGGCATTCAGTTGGTTGGATATAGCGGAGCGAGCCTTTGATAGGCTCAAGGAGGTTATGAGCACCTACCGAGTGCTTGCATTTCCGGATTTTACGCAGCCATTTGTTTTGGAGTGTGATGCGTCGGGAGAGGGGATCGACGTAGTATTGATGCAGGGGGGTCACCCTATAGCTTTTGAGAGCTAAAAGCTTGTTCCACACGAGAGGTTGTATCCTATATACGACAAGGAGATGCTGGCCATTATGCATGCATTGGCCAAGTTTCGGCAGTATTTAGTGGGTAACAGGTTCAGGGTGCGGACTGATCGCAATAGCCTCAAGTTCTTTTTAGAGAAAAAACAGCTACAAGAGAGGCAACATAAGTGGATCAATAAGATCCAAGCATATGACTTTGACATCGAGTATGTCAAGGGTAAGAACAATGTGGTAGCAAATGCCCTTTCACTTACACCAGCGACGTTGTCTCTTATGAGCTTGGACACAGATTGGACAGCTGGACTCTTAGTAGAGTACTCCAAGGACAGATTTGCATGTGAGGTTCTGGATGGGCAAGTGGTGGATGACAGGTACAGGGTGGTCGATGAGATCATCTACTATAGGGACCAGATCTTCTTGATTGAGGGATCTCAACTCAAGAAGAAGATACGTCAAGCATCACATGATTCACCATTGGCCGGCCATCAGGGGTTTACCAAAACCTACAGGGCCATTAGAGAGAGGTTCTCATGGAAGGGCCTCAAGGAGGACGTACTCCAGCATGTATGAGAGTGCAATGTTTGCCAGAGGAACAAGGGGGAGATGATCCATCCCGCAGGATTATTGCAGCCTCTTCCCATTCTGGAGGGGAAATGGGAGTGTATTTCGATGGACTTCATCACAAGGTTGCCCATGGTACAGGGCAAGGATTACATCTTTGTCGTCATTGATCGACTGACAAAGTACAAACATTTTTTTGCCATATCCGCACACTACACAGCAGTGTAGGTGGCTAAGCTGTTCTTCAGAGAGGTCTTCAGGCTACATGGTCTTCCTAAGACCATCACCAGTGACAGGGACAGTCGTTTCATGGGCGGGTTTTTTAAGGAGCTTTTCCGATTGGTGGGGACAGTGTTGACACCGAGTACCAGTTATCACCCACAAATGGATGGGCAGACAAAGATAGTTACCAAGTGGTTGGAGGGCTACTTGCGTAACTATGTCAGTGGGTAGCAATGAGCATGGCTGAAGTGGCCGCATCTGGGGGAGTACTGCTACAACACTACACATCACATGTCCATTGGTATGTCACCATTCTATGCTTTGTATGGATATCATCCTTTATCTTTCGCTGATGTGATGTTTGGTGCTAGCAAGGCTCTGAGAGCCAAGATTTGGATCCAAGAGAGTCAGTATATTCTACGAGCTCTCAAGGATAATATGGCTTCAGCGTAGAACCAACAGAAGCTGTATGTTGACAGGGGTCGGGTGGAGAGACAGTTTGAGGTAGGGGACTTGGTCTGCCTATGATTATATCCATACCGACAGCCCTCACTGAAGCAGAAGGGGACTGAGAAGCTCAAGCTTTGATTTTATGAGCCATACAGGGTGATGCGTAGGATTGGAAAGGTTGCGTATGAGTTGGAGCTGCCCCAAGGCAGTAAGATTCATAACATCTTTCACGTATCATGCCTGAAGAAGGCACTGGGACAACATGTGACAATGACAGATGAGCTACCACCCACAGATGATGAGGGGCATTTGGTGTTTTAGCCAGAGGCTATTATTGATACCAGGGAGAGGCAGTTGCAGAGCAGGACGATCCAAGAATTCTTGGTGAGGTGGAAGAATTTACTGGATGAGGATGCCACCTGGGAGAGTGAGAAAATTTTGCAGCATCCATCACTTTAGTTGCTTGAGGAAAAGCAACATTTTGCTGGGGGAGACTGTAATATTCCTAATTAGCCATGGCTAATTGGAATATTTAATCTTGCTCAATTTTATCTTCTATAGTTATTTATAAATAAAAAGGTGAGGAAAGGGGGACATAACTCACTTTTAGAATAAATTCACTCCCTAGTAGCACAATGTTGTAACTTAAAAGGGGAGCCAAGGGGTCCAAAGGACCACGTAGAGGAGGGGCCCATGTGGACATTTGGAGGGACTACGCAGATGGAGAGGAACACGTGGCAAGAGAAAGGATACATTGGAGGAGGTGGGCCTTGGGATTGAGAGAGGCCAACGCTATAAAGGAGAGAGGAGCCTCCTCATTTTGGTATTCGGTTATGTGCATTTGAGCTAGTCACTTCGACTTAGAGCACACTGGCTATTTAGCCTGTCTGCAGCACTGTTTAGTGCATCGAGTGTCTTTGTTCGGAGATCTCACCCTTAGCCCCGGGGGACTTCGAGTGCCTGCTCGGGCAAGGTAGTTTTCAGAAGTCTTTTGCAGGAGGATTGATCTTTGGAGTTGTGGAGGAGCTGAGCATTTTATGATTGCGCAGTCTTGAGAGAGGGACGCAGTTACTTTTGGTAGGAGTTCCGAATTGGGGTTTTGCGAAGGATTTGAGCTGGGAGATTGAGCAAGGGATCATCCCTTGCTTATTGGAGGATTTTGGTAGAGTTTCGGGAAGAGTTTGGGAGGGTTCTATTCAGTGATAGCGCAGAGCCTAGAGGGAGAGCGCAGATTCCCAAGGGGGTGATTTTCGAGGGTCAACTATTTGAGAAAAGCTTTCTGGGTTTTTCTGAGTTTATTGAGTAGAGGCCGATTCTAGAGTTTTAGCATTTTCTAAGGAGGGGAACAACCCCAAATCCTCACTTGATTCCATGTAGTAGCAACAACATAACAGTTCTCCGACAGGTTGGACACAGTTCAGAGAGAGGCCATTTCCTTACTATTCTGGGTGTATTTCTTCACTTTCCTTGTGCAAGTTGAGGTGCCATCTTTCTGATTACCTCATGTACTCTTTCCATTACTCAGTATAATAAAATGGCATATCATTTCTCTCTGCATTTCTTGAGTATCTGCTTGTATTCCGTGTTTACATTATTGTATGTTGCATTACTGTTATTTATATCACTTTGAGCTTCTCAGTTACCATATCACTTGTATGTCTTTGGTTGGAGTTTACTGGGGTTTTGGGGAATATCCTTGAAACGCAATATTACACATTTTCATAACTCAGATGAACTTAGGAATTCAACGAGTGACAAATACTCTTAGCACATATAGTGCACATACACTTCATCAGTTTACTAGCGCTGGTTGATAATTCAATAAAGTAATTTAACATCAATTAAATTACCAAACAAGGGTCGTCATCAACACTGTAATTTTGGAGAAACTGTGTAATTGCAATCATTTCTAATATCAATGCAACTCTCATGATTTGTGGCACCATACATCTTTGTTTATTATCTCGTGAGCTATGTGTACCAGTTCCCCGCTAAGGAGGAAGGGCCCTCCTCTTTAGCAGGCATTGTTAATATAGTGAGGCATTGTAGTTGTATGTTTAATTTCTCTTGGTTTTAATTTGTAATTTCTTTATTGTTACCGTGATAGATTTCTAGTACATTAGAATTATTGATTGGTTGAATTATAGAATAGTAATTTTAGTCACTTGTGTAATAGCTCAGTTTTTATACCGTTCTACTCATTAATATGTGTGTTGTGTGTTAATTCACTGCCACAGTTCTTATATCTCAATTAATGCATCATTGTGTGAGTGTTACAATGTACTTGTCTAGATTGATTAAGTGAGTTCTTTGATTGAATGATGGGTTGTTGAGTGGATTATTTTCATGAGTGTTTCTTTTTCTTTTTCAAGAGTGACTAAGTGATCGAGTGGTTTCTTTTATGAAACTATTTCATTCTGCAAAGAGTGTCTTTCTTCAAAACTATGTCCAAGGTGTTTTGAATGCTTGAGTGTGATAGTGATGGTTTTTTAGTGCTAAGAGTGATGATCACAATTTCATTCTAAGATTTTGACGGTAATAGTTATAGTTAGGCATTGTTACATACATATACTTTGCATAATAGCTTTGAAATAAAATGACTTACCCTAGTTGACAATTTATCTATGAGCATTGTTAATTGATCCTAATTTAAAGACAATTAATCTCACCAACATTTTGGTGTTGTTGCCAAGGAGGTTATTAGAGTTGCATATGTGTGACTAGAATTATTTTTATACATTAATTGGAAGTGTGTTATGTTTTTTCATGGATTTGAGGTGATAGGGCAGTAAGACAAGAGGTAAGAATTTGTGCATCGCTTTGACAGATTGAAGCAAGCTTGGCCTCCTAAGGAGTCAAGAACTAAGGATTGCATTGCATGAATAGAGAAGAAGAAAAACATGATGCCCACAAAGAAAGTAAATGTGCATGTAAAAGAGGATGTGGGAGAAAGAAGAAGAATCAAGATTTAGGAAGAGTAACATACATACAAGAGTTGATTTGAAGAGTGAAAGTAAATTCATATGCTCATGCGACAACTTCTAGGAAGAAATGATTTAACAAAACTGCTCTACAAAGGCCATCATCTCCCAAATCATCTGTTGCAAGAACACACATCATGGAGGTAGAATTTTATGAACCTTCGGCATTTGAAGCAAGTCCAAGAGTTTATGACATGTCTGTATTAGAAGAAGAATAATATCAGGGCTTGTTGGAAGGACAAGGAAACATGGATGGACACAATTTGGGATAATGTGAATTTAGTCTAGAGAAACAACTACCTGATTATTTTATTCCAGATTCATGTAGTGTCATGAAACAATATGTTGATCACTTTGATGCAAAGTTAGAAAGTTTTGTGAAACAGTTTGAAAATCCTGAACAACTTGAATAGCTTGAACAAACTGAGCAACTTGAGAAGCTAGTGGAAGATTCTCCTCAATTAAGGAAGCAACCACTTCTTGTACCTAATTTCAAAACTCATAAGGAGGAAATAATGAAGGGAAAATTAATACTTTTGATTTCCCTATTGGAAATTTTTAAGGGCAGTATCCAATGAAAAATATCTCCCATGTCATCCCTTCCAATTTTCCAAGGTACCACCAGTGAAGATCTAGATACATTCCTTTTTGAATTTGATGTCTTATTTTATAATTTATGATTATACCTCCAATGACAAAAAAACTAAATGTATTCCTTTCTATGATAAATGGAGAGGATTTGAGGTGGTTTATGGGGTTACGAGGTTCATCTATTTCTTCATGGGAAGATATGAAGAAAACATTCTTGGATAAGTATCAAGACAACTATAGAAATATGGCTTCAAGGGAAGAGTTGTTTAGAATGTCGCAACGAGATGAAGAGAGTTTGGAAGACTATATAGAATGTCTCCATTACAATATGCATAGATACAAGCATAATGATATAAGTAAGGACATCCTAAAGACTATTTTGACCAAGGAATGAAGGGGGAATGTTTAGACACTCTTAATATTGTGTGAAAAGGAGACATATCCAAAGAAGGTTATGATGAAATTGTTGCACTTTGCACAAGAATTTCTAGCGGATCGAAAAGAAGTAAAGGTTCAACATGAGATGCATTTGCGAGAATATAGAAGTCAGTAAATGGCAAGGTGACAAGGGCAGAGATTGGGAAATTGTTAGAATATTTTAAGATTGACATTATGAGTTCATTAACTTCTCATATTGATGTGTTACAAGAAAAACAAATTTAGGTTGAAGTAGAACAAACCTTTTCTATATTTCTCCCTAAGTGAAAAAAGAAGCACCCTCTTAATGAATCTCCAACACATACAATAAGATCCTCCTTATCCATTCACAGATAGACAAGAAGGCATCGCCACCTGGATTGACTACATCAACTAGCGGCTATCAGCAATGACCTCCTGCAATGACTGTTAATAATTTAGGGACCTGTAACTGTTGGGCCCAAGAATTGAGGAATTTTTGTCACTCTTATCCCCTATTTTTCCTCCCTATTTCCCCATTTTGATCCTTCTACTTCCTTTCCTCACACACTTTTTGATGCAACCATGGAAAGTGTGCTTAATAAACAAATATTTAAAAGATAAAAAGGTAAATGTTTACTTATACCACATACTCCTTCATTCAAATGCATATTTTAGGCTTACATTTTATTGCAAAGGTTTCTAACAATGGTGTTTAGGTCCTGTACTCCCTTACTAGGTCCTGCAACCAAAGGAGAAAGTTGTATGTGTGACTGTAAGTGACGCAGGGTTACCCTGCTTACACCCATAGTATGCATGTCAAATGAATAAGTCTTGTTTGTCCCAGGAATTTTAACTCCCTAAGGAGTCAAAACTTCAACCATCAATGCTTAAGGCCCCCTTTTCTTAATCTATGCGGAATAATTTATAGACTTACCAAGTCTAACCCTTAATCCATCCTTTACTTTCTATCGGAAATCATTCACTCTCATAAACCTTAGTTTAAACCTTTTATTAATCCTTAAGCCCGCATATATATTCAAACCCTCTAAAAATGGACTTTCACATAGAAACCTCATATAGGTGTTTTATTCTATTATATACCCTTTATGATAGAATTCCATTGCAAACATACCTTTTCCACACTTTTTAAAGTCCTTTCACAACTTCTAAGGTTTCCCTTTATTAGTTATCGCAATCGTGATTCTCCACAATTACACTACACACTCCTTGCATCCCCGATATGCAATATCATAACCTTCCAGAATTCAATTTATTATACCCGCATCTATAACTCTGTCGGGTCCGCCTCGTGGCTTCAAATTTTTTTCACTGCGCTCCGCCTTCTCTAATCTTCGGTCGTGTTTAATGCTTAAGCCAGACTTCAAAACGATTACTCCCGCATCTATAGATCGTCGGGTCCGTGCATCAAGCCTTACTCTATACTTCATCATCCTTCGTTATTCTCGATCTCTGATCGAACAACTCGTGTGACAATCCTCCACCATGGATCTGCACTCAACGGATCCAACGTTCCATAATGATTTCAGGTGAGACACAAGCGCAGAGAAAACCTGCCTGATAAAGCGGTTTTCTCTCCCTCCTCCGCTGCTACGTGTCACTTGGTTAGTGGAATCGGGTGCTCACCCCAAATTACCACCTACCATCTTTACTCCACCTGAAATACCACATTACCACCTACCATCTTTACTCCACCTGAAATACCACTTTGTCTCGCGAAACCACTTCTTTGTTGATTATCATCCGCTCTCTTCCATCATACGAATCGATCTTTCCCGTTGATCTATTAGATCCAATGGTTGCTATGCATCACCTCTACACTTCTCCACTCTTCTCTTTACTTATGTTTTACGCTATTTCTTCAGTGTTTTCTCTGTGGTTCAGGTTTCTTCAAAGGTTCTTGTCCTTTCGCTTTGCTACTCAATTCACTCATGAGCTTGACTTCTGTGAATCCTCACATCGATGTCTCTCCAGAGCTCCGCTCTAATCCTCCAATTGGATTCAAAGACCCATTGTGATTCCTTTGAATCATTCTCTTCCTCTGCGTGTTCTACAGAACTCTACCTCCAACCTCTGTTACAGAGCCTACGAATTCACACACAATTCAATCTCTCAATACCCATAACACACACACATATACAGTTTGGGATAAAGCTCTGTATTGATAAACAAACAATTTATTACATGTTGAGACTCTCTGTCTCTCTGGCTTGATCTTCAATATTAGTGGCCTGTCCCCTCCTACACTTTACCCGTAGGCTTACATTTATACCAGAAAGGTTCAGTTGAACTAATTCCGGTTCAAATACTTAATCTACTAAACTGACTCCTAAATGTAATCTCTTGTTCCTCGAATCATGAAACTACCTAGAGAGTTATAATTGAATTCTAACTCTATTGTCATTATTAACCACTCATGTTTTCCTTCATTCGAGAGAATTTACAAAATATCTCATATTATCTAATTAATTCCTATCCTACTCACTCAAAATCCTAAATATTATATTAATTCAACACTTAGAAATCCAACTTAAAACACATGACCCCCCTATGTCTACTAAAATACAATGATTTTCTCTTGGGTTGAATGCTCCTGCATTAGAGTCCCAAAGTAGAAAATATTCATGATCTCCTAATCATGTGTCTTCATAAGTTGATAGAAAACCTCCAGGGTCCCAAACTTTAGTTTGTCGCTGCCAAAATGCCTTGCACCTTTGTTGCTTCTGTATTTCTATTGTATTCTGTTTCATCTTCCTCTCCTTGTCAATCAGGTTCAAGTTCTGATTGATCATCCTTCCTGCTGCTATCAATTTCCTCCACATGGACTGCTTCATCATCAACTGCCATAATTCTTCAATCTCTCTCTCCAGTTCATCCTCGAACTAGTCTTTATTCTGCCTATTACTTCTTCCTCTTTCTCTTTTCTTCAGGTTGTTGCTGCTGTCTACTAACTCTTCAAACTTCCGTTCTTCTCCTTGAAGTTGTCGCATGCTATCACCCACTCCTACCTGTTCTTCACTTATTCTGATTGCAATGGCCTCCCTTTCATCCTTACCCTCTTTCATGATTGTTTCTGTCTGCACAGAATCATGACTTTCCAGCATTCTCTCCAGCAATTGAGCATCTCTGTTCCATGGATTAAATTCTTCCACATAATCTTCTTCCTTCATCTTTATTTGGCTGCTCATCTGTGCCAACTTTCCTCCTGCATTTGCAACTAAACTTGCACTCATAAAAAACTTGTTAAAATAAAAAACATAAGGCTTCTGTGCCTTATCTTCCTTTGGCAACAATTCAGTTTGCTGCTCTGTTCCTTTCTCCTCTATCAGCACATTAGTATGCTATTTTGAATTCTCAAAAGAATTCATGAGGTTGTCAACTAGTCTCTCTTCCACACCATCTGTTCTTTTCATATCTTTCTGTCCTTGTTCACTATAGTGAACTTCTTCTTTTGTAGTGTCAATTTGCTGAACTTTCATTATCATCTCCTTTTTCTTATGATTTTCATTCATGACAAATTTTTTGTCTTCCTTTTTCAACAATCTATGTTGGTTATATATCTTCTGTTTTTCCAACTCCCTTCTTTGAAAATCTATTTTTCTATATAACTCAATAATTTCAATTAGAGTAGAATTTAGAAATTTCACACAATTTTCCATACCTTCCTTTGTTATTGATAAATCATCAAATTTCCTTTTCCCCTTTGCTAAGTTTTATTCATAGACTTCTTCTTCATTATCATCTTTCAGTAGATGTCCTTCTTCTTCAGTACATTTTGCCTTGTTGTCCCTCTGTAACTCTTCTCCCAGAGTTATCCTTGTTTCATCATCTTCATTAATATTCTCCTGCATTTTTTTCATCAATAACATTAATCAAACTCATTTGATTACCTTTCTGAGAAAATATTCCTTCATTCTTCATCAGAATAATATTGTGATTCCGCATCTCTATGATAGCTTCTATAGACTCATCCATAGACTTTTTCTTCTGTATGTAGTCAAATTCTTCTTCTTCTTATTAGTTTTCTTTATCACCTTTTACTTCTAGATCTTCATCTACTTTGAAGATATCTTCAAAAGGTTTCTTTTCTCCTACAATACCTACCATCATACACAAACTATCAGTTTTAAAAACATAAGACCTTGTGGTCTCACTTTATTCTTCAGTCATCATATCTCCTTGTTATTCCAAGTTATCTTTATGACTCAGAAATTCTTCAATGGTATCATTTTCAATCTCCTCAAGACCTTCACTTGGTTGCTTGATATATTTTCCCAACTATATTTGAGACCTATCTATCTCATCTTCTTCCATAATAGAATTTAGATTATGCTTGTCTTCTTCCTCCTTTATGACAATATCAGCAAATTGTCCTTCTCTACATGTTTCACCTGCAAACATACACAAATTGTCAGATTTAAAACCATGTGACCTTTTGGCCCCACTTGAAGTTTCAGCCTTCAAGTTTTCATTTCCACTCAGAACTTCACCTTGTTCTGCTTCACAAATGGACACTTCCATTTTCATTTCCAGCTCAGCTTCTTTGAGATTTTCCATCAGCCACTTCACTTTCCTCTGTTGTAGCCTTCTCTACAACTTATGCCGCTTCACTGGCTTCTTCCTCAAGACCTAACCTAGTCTCTGGATTTCCTCAAGTATTCTTCTTAATGCGTTGAGTTGTTCTTTTAACTCTGCAATTTCCTTGTCAATTTTCTCTTGACTCATCCTCTTTCCATTTTCCTTGGCATCCTCTTTCTTCATCTTTCTTCTGCTGTGGTTTTCCTTAGAACCTCTACTATGAATATCAGTAGCCATCTTCTTCTCCTCTCTCTTCATGAGCTCCTCACTCACTCACTATGAGTTTCATTAAAGCCTCTGCAACAACAAGTACTCCTTGTTGCAACTTACCTCACCAAGCTTTCCTCTGTACTTGGTATTTTGGCAAGCCTTTGGTTCTCTATCTCTGGAACCTCCTTTGAGCACTTTTCTCTACTCCTTCTAGGCTTCAACTCATATGAACCTTCTCAAGAACATAACTGCCCTCTTGTATTTCAATCACAATGAAATACTTGGTTCTGACCACCTCTTCTGTCACTTAGAAAGTCTTACCAGCTTCTTCATCCTTTAGAAATTCTGCCCACATCCTTTGTGGAATTACCTTTGTGAGCTGCAACACTACCTCTGGAGTAGCAAGTCTTCTTCTTGCTACATATGCTTTACTATGCTTCTCTCCTCTGATCTCAGTCTCTTAGCATTTCTCTGGTTCTTTCCTCTAGAACCAATTCAAGCATTCCTTTCTCTAGATTTTGCAACAATCACACCTTATTTTGTTGTTATCTGTGCATCAGTGTACAAACACACATTTTCCAATCAAATCAAAACAGAACATATCACCTCACCTTCAAGATCTCTACATGATATTGTTCCACCATTCCACCTGTACCTTGAATGGATTGTCCTCTGTTTCTTGCAATTGCAAGTTCTACTACACATCACCTCTGTGTGCCTACTTTCTGTCAGATTAGAATATGATCCTTCCTTGCTTGCATAAAAATATTAAAACATAACTTTGTTCTCAATTCTTTCACATAGAATTTCTTTGCTCTGTTTTAACACCAATTGTTTCAATTACAATCTTTCTCTGATACCAAATGACACAGGGCTACCTTGCTTACACCCACAGTATGCATGTCAAATTAATACGTTCTGTCTATCCCGGGAATTTTAACTCTCTAAGGAGTCAAAAATTCAACCATCAATGGTTAAGGCTCCCTTTTCTTAATCTCTGCAGAATAATTTATAGACTTACCAAGTCTAACCCTTAATCCATCCTTTACTTTCTATCGGAAATCATTCACTCTCATAAACCTTAATTTAAACCTTTTATTAACCCTTAAGCCCACATATATATTTAAACCCACTTATAATTGGACTTTCACATAGAAACCTCATATAGGTGGTTTATTCTATTATATACCATTTATGATAGAATTCCATTGTAAACACACCTTTTCCGCACCTTTTAAAGTCCTTGCACAGTTTCGAGGTTTCCCTTTACCGCCTATCGCAATTGCGATTCTTCGAGGTTACACTACACACTCCTTGCATCCCCGATATGTGATATCATAACCTTCTGAATTCAAATTATTAGACCCACATCTATAACTCCATCGAGTCCACCTCGTGGCTTCAATCCTTTCTGCTGCACTCCGCCTTCTTCGGTCTTCGGTCACCCTTAATTCTTAAGCCGGACTTCAAAAGGATTACTCCCGCATCTATAGAACATTGAGTCGCGCATCAAGCCTTCCTCTATACTCCATTGTCCTTCGTTATTCCTGATCTCTGATCAAACAACTTGTGCGACAATCCTCCACTGTGGATCTGCACTCAAAGAATCCAACGGTCCACGATGATTTTGGGTGAGACACAAGCACAGAGAAAACCTACCTGATAAAACAGTTTTCTTTCTCTCCTCCACTGCTATGTGTCACTCGGTTAATGGAATTGGGTGCTCACCCCAAATTACCACTTACCATCTTTACTCCGCCTGAAATACCACTTTGTCTTGCAAAACCACTTCTTTGTTGATTATCATCCACGCTCTTCCATCATATGAATCGATCCTTCCCGTTGATCTATAAGATCCAATGGTTGTTGTGCATCACCTATACACTTCTCTACTCTTCTCTTTACTTATGTTTTAAGCTATTTATTCAATGTTTTCTCTGTGGTTCAGGTTTCTTCAAAGGTTCTCGTCCTTCCGCTTCGCTGCTCAATTCACTCCTGAGCTTGACTTCTGCGAATCCTCACATCGTTGTCTCTCCAGAGCTCTGCTCTAATCCTCCAATTGGATTCAACGACCCATTGTGATTCCTTTGAATCATTCTCTTCCTCTGTGTGTTCTACAAAACTCTGCCTACAACCTTTGTTACAGATCCTACGAATTCACACACAATTCAATCTATCAATACCCATAACACACACACATATACAGTTTGGGATAAACCTCTGTATTGATAAACAAACAATTGATTACATGTTGAGACTCTCTATCTCTCTGGCTTGATCTTCAATCTCAGTGGCCTATTCCCTCCTACACTCTACTCGTAGGCTTACATTTATACCAAAAAGGTTTTGTTGAACTAATTCTAGTTCAAATCCTTAATCTACTGAACTGACTCTTAAATGTCCTGTCTAGTTCCTCGAATCATGAAACTACTTAGAGAGTTATAATTGACTTCTAACTCTTTTGTCATTATTAACCACTCATGTTTTCCTTCATTCTCAAGCATTTCCAAAATATCTCACATTATCTAATTAATTCCTATCCTACTCACTAAAAAGCCTAAATATTACATTAATTCAACACTTAGGAATCCAACTTCCTTAAAACACATGACCCCCCTATGTCTACTAAAATACAATGATTTTCTCTTGGATTGAATACTCCTGCATCAGTAAGGTACAAATATCACCACGTGGGCCTATGTGAGAAGGTGACTTGGAAGCATGACACCCTATCGAATTCTTCAACAAAATATTAGGTCAAAATGCGCCCTATCAAGGTTTCAGTTGAACTGTGGGCTGAGAAACAAGGAGACTAATTTTCAACTTCCATCAAAATGGATATTTGGTCTACCCAGAATAGTTCACAAGCATAACTAGATCTATTATCTCTTTAGTACTATTACAATCTAAACTTATTCTTTATTGTATTTGTTTCTTCTAGTTCAAAGACTATTATTGTATTTTGAACATTATAAAAGACTAGCCATGGCTTCTTGCTTGGTTAGCGGTCCTTTTGAAATATTATGTTATTGCATTAATGTTATGGATCATTTATTATGGTCATTGAATTTGGACCGAGCTCTTGTAATGCAAAATTGATTTACTCTTTAATGGAACGACAATGCCAGGTTTTACACTTCCATATTTTCATACATTGTTAACTTTGCGATTTAATTTTATTGGGAGAAATGAGCTGGTTGGTTGGTCCCACCAACTCAACCCGTTCCCTTCCTATTTTCTTTTGTATCAACATATACTATAGATATTCTGTGTGACACTTAATCTATTATGAGTGGTGTTTTTGTTCATACGATTGATTTCAGATATGAACAATTGGTGTGATAAGGGTTGTGTACTCTGCTTTGTGGAGTAACCCCTTTCTCTTCTACCTATTTTGTACTTATTTTTATTTGAGAAATATAAAGTTTTAAGCCAAATAAATCAATGTTTTGAATACCACAACTGATCAGAAGCACAACTGTAGTAACACACATTTCGTTGATCAAATATTCAATGCTTTGTTCTTGAAGGGTTTACTTTACGCAGTTTATTTTGGAATGGATTTAACCCTCATGGTTGAAATATGAAGTGTGCATCCGATATTTTTTGTAAGTATTATTGAAACCTTTTTTATTACGAGATTCTCTTTTAATCTCAAAGACCTTTAAGAATCAATTTCCTTATTATTACGAAGGAGCAAAGTGTATTCTTGTTTTCTTACTAAACATTGGGGGTCATATGTATACATCAACAAGATTGATATCATTATATTATAAATTGCCTTATTCTTTATAAAAACCAAAACTCCTTTACAAGTCTTTTTTGAAGAGGAACATAATATTAAATCTCATGCCTTATAACCCTTGTAAATAGCTTTGATAGGAATACCTTGTGGACTTTTGAGATCAAAGAGTGTATTGTTACAATAGTCCTTTCCTTGATTGTATTTTGTTGCTATGGGTTGTGACTATGATTAAATTTTCAATAAGATACATTCTTATTACATTTTGATTGGCTTTTATTTTGCAAACATATGCATAGAATTCTTCTTTAATTGACGATTTTTAGATCTGAATAGATCATTTACATTCTACATAGAATATTGAGTTTGTATTGGCACATTACATACATTTTGCTATGCAACCAAGTCACAAAATACAAGAATAGATAACTCAATGACTTCAAAATTAGCCTCTTCGAGGGGGAAACCTCCTTTACATTACACAAATGAATAATTCTTGGATGATTCAAATGAAAAAACATTCTTTCTATATATAGGAGTCTAAGGGATCACAATATAATCAAATTCGACATAACAATAATAATGTAAGGGCACAACAATAACTATAGTGGGCTTCTATGGGGCACAATAATAACAATATGGGTACTACATGGGCACAACAATAACAATAAGGGGGCTACACTGACAATAACAATGAGGGAATACACTAGTATTATAGGGACCTAACATGCCCCTCTCCTCAAAAAAGTGTTGTCTTTAATTCTTGAGTAGTTCTAGATGCCTCTATATAAAATTCTCATCCTCCCATGTGGAATCCTTAGTAGGTAATTTCTTCCACTTGATGATATACTCTGAAATTGATCGATTTTGTAGTTGTCGAGTTATTATTTCCATGAATACTTTAGGTTCCAATATGATTTTTCCTTCCTCGTCAAGTTCTGGAAATATTATTTGAACTAGGAGTTTGTCACCTATAACCTTCTTTACCCATGAAACATGGAAAACTGGGTGCACTCGGGAAGATAAAGGAAGCTCCAATTTGTATGCCATAGTACTAATCTTTTGCAACACCTTGTAAGGACCATAATACTTTGGTGATAATTATTATCCTTCTTAGCTTGCTTAAGGGAAATTCGTTTGTATGGTTGTAACTGTAAAATACCCAATCACCTACATCAAAAATTCTTTCACTGCGATGTTGATCTTCTTGTTGTTTCATTCTATTCTAAGCAACCTGAGGTTATCCCTTAAGAGTTGGATAACTTGTCGATGATTCTTGATGTGATCTTCCACTACTTGAACCTTAGAATTTTCTCATAAAGATGATGTGATGGACGGTGGATGATATCCATAAAGTGTCATAAATGGGGTCATTTTTGCTGCAGTATGGAAGGAAGTGTTATACCACCATTCAGCCAGAGGTAGCCACTTGACCCATTGTGCATGTTTATCAGATACAAAGAAATGAAGGTATCCTTCTAAACATTTGTTCACTATCTCAGTTTTCCCATCAAATTGAGGATGATAAGATGAGCTATGAGCTAATTGAGTACCCAGATAAGAAAATAATTCTATCCAAAAATTTCTAGTGAAAATGGGATCTCTGTTGCTTACAATAATCTTTGGGTTTCCATGCAACTTTTGAATTGCTTCCATAAATGCAGTATCAAATGTACTGACTTTAAATGGATGAGATAATGCACAAAAGTATGCATACTTGGTAAGTCTATCAACTACCACCACGATGACATTCTTTCCTTCAGACTTGGATAAACATGTGATAAAATCCATTGAAACCTCCTCCGAATGTTGACTTGGAATGGATAAAGGTTGTAACAAACCTAGGGTCTTAATTGTCTCAACTTTATTTTGTTGGAAAACCAAACATTACACCACAAAATTTTGAATATCAGATTTAAGGCCATCCCAAAAAAATTCCTTCTCAACCTTGTGGTAAGTTTTTAAAAATCCAGAGTTCCCTCCTAAGGGAGAGGTGTACAATTCCAAAAGAATCTTTGTTTGATTTGGTAATTCTTAGAAAGGTATAAGTGATCTTTATACCATAATGAATCACTTTTCTAGCAAAATGTATCATACTTATTGGGATCTTGCTACAACTTTTGAATGAGTGCCCACACTTCTTTGTCATTCTTCAATTCATCCCTTGCTTCAATTATCCAATCTAGTTGGATAATAGAAATGGCACGAAGGATGCCTCCACATCCTCATCCTTTCTTGAGAGTGCATTTGCAACAACATTTTGTTTCCCTTTTTTGTATGATTTCAAAGTCATAACCCAACATCTTGGTGACCCATTTTTTCTTCTCTTCTGAAGATAATCTTTGTTCTAGAAATTATTTAAGGCTATCATGATTCATTTTTACCTTGAAGTGTCTTCCCATTAGGTAAGGTCACCATTTCTTAAGTGCATGTACTATTACCAACATTTCCTTCTCATAAATAGCTTTGTGTAAATACTTTCCTTTGATTGGACGACTTTCAAAAGAAATGGGTCTTCCTTCTTGCATTAAAACAACACCAATTACATTTCCTGAGGCATCACATTCCATAATAAATGTTTTTGTGAAGTCTGTCATAGCTAAGACTAGTGCTTGGCGCATTACCTCTTTAAGATGATCAAAGGCCTTATTTGCTTTAGCAGTACAAGAAAATGCAGCTTTATTTAGTAATGTTGTTAGAGGTGCAGCTATTCTCCCATAATTCTTAACAAACTTACGATAATACCCTGTCAACTTGAGAAATCCTCACAAATGCTTTATGGATGTGGGAATTTTCCATTCCTTAATGCCTTTAATTTTGTTAGGGTCTACCTTAACAGACTCATGAGATACAATATGACCCAGATATTCCACCTCCTGTACTCCAAAGAAACCTTTCGAGGTTTTTGCATATAATTTTTTCTCCTCCAATAGTTTGAGTACCATGTCATCTGTTGAACATGATCCTTAGAAGACTTGTTGTAGATTCATATATCATCAAAAAATACTAACACAAATTTTCTAAGGAAGGGTTTGAAAATGGAGTTCATCAAACCATGAAATGTAGAAGGTGCATTGGTAAGGCCAAAAGGCATGACCAAAAATTCATAATGACCCTCATGAGTTCTAAATGTTGTTTTCGGAATGTCTTCAGTCTTCGTTCTTATTTGATGATATCTTGAACGAAGATCCAACTTGGTGAAGTAAATTGCTCCATGTAATTCATCCAATAATTCATCAATGACAGGAATGGGTTTAATAGTGAGCTTGTTGAGCTTCCTATAATCCAGACACATATGCCATGAGCCATCCTTCTTGTGCATCAATACTATTTGAGAAGAGAAATAACTTTAACTAGGTTGAATTATTCCCACCTCTAGCATTTCTGCAACCATACGTTCAATTTCACTCTTTTGGGCGTAGGTATATCTGTAATGCTTAATGTTTGGAGGAACACTTCTTGGAATCAAATGATTAGCATAATCATGATCACGAATAGGTGGGAGGCCTTTGGGAGTCTTAAATACCTTGGAATGATTGTCCAATACTTTTTGGAGATTTGGAGAAATAAACGATTTCCTTGTTTGAACCTCTAATGAACATAATTATTTAATTACGTCCCATTGTTCTTACTTTAGACGCTTGGTCATGCCATTATAGTTGATTATATTTCCTAGTTTCCCTGTGATACCCCTTAATTCAACTTCCTTTCCTTCCCAAAAAAAATTCCAGAAAAGTTCTTGAAAATTAAAAGTTATTGTACCCCAATATTGTAACCATTGTACTCCTAGTACAACATCAGCACCACCCATTGGAATGGAAAGCATTGGACTATTCAATACATATTCTCCCATGGATAGCTTGATATTTTCGCATTTTCCAAAGAAATTTATGGTTCCTCCATTTGCAACCATCACTTGACATTTTAGTCCTGGATATAAGAAGAATTTCAATTCCTTGGCTATCTTACAATGAATAAAATTATGGGTACTACCTGAATCAATCAACACTATTACCTTTTTCTTCTTGATATGTCCTTCTATCTTGAGAGTTTGAGGAGTGGTAATTCCTACCAATGCATTACAAGATATCATTAGATTCATTTCTTCTTTCTCTGGGGTTGGTTCCTAGTGTATATCCTCCTCTTTTGATGTTTCATGTTCCTTTTATACCTCATTTTCACAATCTATGTAGAATAATTTATTCTCAGCACACTTAAGACCTTAAGTATATTTGCTATCACAACTGTAAAAAATCCCTTTTTCTCTTTTTCCCTCCAATTGTTGTGGTGTCAACCTTGTAGGTTGTTGAATACTAGGACCAACAACACTTCCATCTTTATAGTTGTGAGTAGTAGACTTCCTTGTTGCCATAATTTTGCTTTCAACTTTTCTTGCCAGCCTGAATGCCTTCTCCAATGAATTAGGTTCCCAAAGTTGAACCTCATGTTGGATGTTATCTTTTAAAGTCCCTATGAAGACATCAATCCTATGCTCCGCTGGAATATCAGTTACACTAATATTCAATTTTTGAATGTCTTCAATGTGCTCCGCCATTGAATCCTTTTGTTTGAGATTTATCAATTGGCTAAAGAACGTCTTTCTCTTTGTATATTCATAATGTGCTATCATATCATGTGTAAAAATTGACCAGGTGACAAGTGTTTTACGAGAAAAAGTCCATTTATACCATACAAACTGATTGGGTTCTAAATATAAAGAGGAAATGTGTACCTTTCGTGAGGGTTTACACATCATGTAGATCAAAATATTGCTCCATATGTAGTATCCAAGTTACTAGATCCTTGCCATCAAAATTCCTCATATCTATATTTGGAATGTGGTGGTTTTTAAACCCCACATTGGAGTCTCTAAAATTGTAATTGATATTCCTTTTGTATTCATCATGCTTTTCATGGATTGCCTTGTCACCACTGGGACACCTTTCTTCTAGCAACTTTTCCAAACCTTCCTTTAACCCCTCTATCTTGACATTCATCATTGCTTCCATGTATTCTTTTAAACCATCATTGAAAACTCTCATGTCCCTTTTTATACCATCTCTTAACATTCATCATGGCTTCCAATTCATTTTTTTTTTTACTTTTTATGAGAGCGAAATTCGTTGCACTTGGTCTCGTAAATTTGAAATATCATACTACATTTTTTCCTCTTCTTCATGTGTCATAGTAGAGATTTCAAGTTTCTTACTAGGTGTTTCTATTTTATTTCTTTGGGTCATCAATTAATGATAATTATGCTTCAATATGCCCTTTGAATTACTTCAAACTATTTTTTTAAATAAAGCTTATGCAAATTTTAAGACTAGACACCTTTTTTTCGCTTGGTAGGAGCTCGATATTTAATCTGTTGTATCTTTGTAATTTCGGACCTCCAAGGTTTGAAATTTCGTTTTGTGGTAGCTCTCTGAGTCTTATTTCCAACCCCATAAGTCTGATCGAGATTGGATTCTTCAAGAAAGAGTTATGCCCAATCACCCACGATGACCTGATTATAGACTTGTTCAGTAGAGAGAACTTGTACAGAGTGCCACGTGCCACTATTTTGACCTTTGGCCCTGAAAATGATACCTAAAAAAAAAAACATTATTCCAACATCAACACTTTTCTTTTTCATGGTGTGCTTTCATGTTTTTTTGGGGTTTTTTGGTTAGAGTTCTCGTTTTGAGGTAGTATTTATCGTTTGATCAATAACTTTGTTGAAGCATTAACAAGATTAAACAACAATGGAAGGAGAACCTAACATTTATGACTCTTGTTCAAAAAATACCAGTCCTTAATACATCTTCAATATTCCATCCTCCAAATGATCAGAGGGAAAGGGGAAGAGCCCTATAGAATTTACTCCAACAACATGAGATTACAAAGAATGGCTTCTCTGCTTGCCAAGCTTGGAGCCACAATCTTTTTTATATATTTTTTTTACATTACAAACTGAATAAAAAATAAAATAAATGAAGATCCAACAGTTTTCCATTGATGGAAGTCTAGTGTAGCCACATTCCAACAAAGAAATTGAAAACTAGTGCATGAGAAACAGAAAAAATTCCATTTTCTCCAAATCTGGGAAAGATCCTAGAATTTCGGAAAATTGCATTTTTTACAAATATACTTCAAAAAATCTTTCGGATCTCCCCAACTAGCCATGGCGAATTTTGGAAAACCGCTCGTGATTTATTGGATTTCCTATACTGGGAGAAAACCCCATGTCCCAAAATTTTAAAATTCGTCTTCATATGCATGCGAATCGAGGAGGAAGTTGGAAGTTTGAAAATTGGTGCAAATTTGGGGATGTAGCATTAATTTTCTTCTATAAACTCAGATGTGAAACCTAGGTGAATTTAAAATGACGTGGAAGTATTAAAACATCATTATGGACAAAAATCATCTTCGGTTCTCCCCAAAAGTGTGCCAATACGTCGAACCCCCAAATTGGTGAGGAATTTTTGTTGGTGTAGGAACATATTAGTGAAAGAAGAGCATGCATTTGACTATCAGTCTAACTTCAAAATGATATTCAATGCCAGCTAACTATTAGCCCTTGTAGTATATTCCAACGATCAAGATGGCCTACATATGCATTGCTCTAGTGTAGGATCCCTATGTAGTGCAAGAACCACATGACCTTTGGAAAACATGCATACGCAGAAGAATTTTGATGGAAATTAAGAATCTACCTTTCTAATTGTAAATAAAAATACAATTTGGGTCAAATATTCAATAGTGCATCAAAATAAAGGTGAAAGTGCAAGATACAAAGTTCAAAGTTGGTAAAACAAGGGAATAAGAAGGGTATCGAAGGGTTAAAATGATGCATTGAATTCAACAATTCCGGGGCCTAACATCTCCCCCATGTTGATCATCTTGCATGTCCTCATGCAAGTTAATTAGCTATTGTACTATCAATACCTCACAAAAGAACCAAAATTGAAACATAGGTGATCCTACACTCATAATAATGTTCCTATAACTCTGTGTAAATAAAAATTCATTTACTGGAGAGATGCATGTTGATTTGCTTTTGTAATGGATTCTTTATTCATTAAGACTTATCCAAAAGAAGATTGGTTTCCAGGGCTTCCATATGAATGCTAACAATCTTGTTACTTCATTAATTATGTTATCATTAATTGAAATAACCAGCCATCAAAATTTCCATAAGGAATCTCAGGAGCAACCCTAATCAATAGTTCTTCACCTCAGTATCCTCATTACAAATAAAAGTGACATAATTTCAAAGTCATGGAGTTAAAGATATATGGAAACATGGAAAATGAAAGATAACAAAGTGATATCTTCCCAAGGTCATCATCTTACCATTATCCAACATATAGTTGAATCTCCTCTTGTTTGCGAAAAGTGAATCACTTGCACTAATGGTCCTGCATCCATAAAAACCTTCTTATTTATGAAATATAGAATTCCAAAGCACGTTATTGGAAGGATCTCAAAGTCATTCTCAGAGAGATATGATAATGTGTTAGGGAAACAGAAAGGCGACCAAGTAAGTCATAGTGTAAGATTAACTTTAATACCACAGACATGGTCGTTGCTACCAGTAGATGTTTATAGCCTCAACAAGGATGCATTTTAACCCAATTAAATTCCTTTGTCCCATCTATTAGATATTGATTCAGAGTCATTTAAAATCATTTATATTGGTTTAGAAATTAAATGAAGTTCATTGTCCTAGCTTGGTAACCAGCTAACAACAGTGCCATTGACAATAACTAATAAGAATGAACAAGTTGACTTGTGATGAGTATTGGCATTATGATGCATGTGTTGTACTTGATGACAACCCACTTGTAGCAGAACAACTCACTTGTATATGGTAACTAGATGAATCTACAGAATATATATTAGATGTGATAGAATGCATGACAGTTGCGTTTACAAATGTGACAAAATGCAGGACAGTTCAAAGGAATCAGTTCAGAAGTAATGTACAATGGCAACTCTCTCAGGTGAGAGTTCACAATGCAGCAGGTTAACAACAAAGGATTACAAATTAGACTACAAAGAGTGAAGAAAGAGAGGTATACGCAGGTTCACGTTGACCAAGTTGCGTATACACGTAGGTTCACTGAACATAAGTGGCGTATACATAAACACGCACTTTCACAGAAGGAAAATCATGTATATGTTGGAAAACTAAGTTTTTGGTCTGAGGTATTTAGTCCAAGGCATTTTGATCCATGGTATTGGTTCAAGGTATTTGGTCCGAGGTATTGACCCTAGGTATTTGGTCCAAGGTATTGGTCCTAAGTGGTTTTGATACATGGTACTGAGAAAGGCCTAAAACTATATGAGGAGGGGAAGATCATTAGGCCAAAGTGTGGAAGTATCGAATATCTGATGAAGTGTGAGATCTAGTATGCAGGTTATTGGCTTATGGTGCTTTACTTGATCTGAACCAAGGATGAACCTTAGCGGTTGATGAGGGATAAGATCTAATGATGGATTAGGATCTTAAGGCTTGAAATGAATTATCATTATATGTTCTGATCATGTATAGCCTAGATCTGAATACTGATGTATGTGTTATTCTATAAATGTTACGATCTAGGTATATATGAAGTCTGGAATAGCTGCAAAAATATGAATTAATATTTACAGATGTGTATGCTGGTTGGCTTTGATAAAAGCGTGTATACATGATGGTTCGACACATGGAAGTAGCGTATACCTTATGAAGTATGTTTAAGCTATTTCTATTTGTTGTTGCAGATTTCTGGGTTCTGCTTTGGGTTCTGGTGACTATATTCTGGTGACAGTGTTCTGAATGATCAAATTTAGGTTATGATGATTGAGTTTCAGTGATTGGTTGATGTACTTGATGATTGTATTGCAGTTATCATGTTGTTGATGGGTCCAGTATGAAAATTTCATGAAATGTGGCCTTCATATTGTGGTGTTGTGTTCCAGTAGTATCCATTCTGAAAATTCATGAAATGTGGTCCTTGGTAGAAGAGTGGAGTTTTTTGTAGGCTGGCACCTACGTACTAGTAAACAAATTGGCTAGTACAAGAGCTAGGGGGTTGTAGCTCCCTTCCAGTAGAAGCTAGAGAATGAGAGAAGGTTGTAACCTTCTGTAGATAGAAGCATGCGTACTAGTATGAGTCTGCACTAGTACAAGATTGTAAATAGATTTTCTTATTATTAAAAGAAGACATATATGACAGTAATAGGTGGCTTTTACCCACATTGGGTTTCCACCTTATATCTTGGTGTTCATGTGTGTTGCTTATGTGTGATGCTTTATTCTACTATTATTTCACTATCTGATAAATCTCTGATATACTGGTTAAAGTTCAATACATGAAAAACTATCTAAATCAAATGTTCTCTGCATATATGCTGGTTGCTTTAAGTACAGTCGCGTGTACACTCTAGTTCACATAGATGAAGTAGCATATATAAATATATTTGGGAGATTAAATTATTGATCTGATAATACTAATTCACCCCCCCAGTATTATTTCCAACAATAGGTATCAGAGCATGTCCTTCAAAAGAAGCTTGATCGCTTGAAGAAAAATCCATCATCATGAGTAATCAAGAAAGCATGGGATCCATCAGACCGCCAATCTTTAATGGGAGAAACTTTTTTTATTGGAAATTAAGAAACACAACCTATCTACAATCACTTGGAACGGATGTCTGGAAAATTGCGGAAGGAGGATATACATTTCCAACAACAATTCCTACAGATACGGTAAGTAAGAAGCAATATGAAACCAATGCCATAGCTGTCAATACCTTATTGGGAAGTCTGTCACAATTAGAGTCTGTCAAAGTCATGTAGCTTAAATCAACCAAAGAAATATGGGACAAAATCGTTCTGAGTTACGAAGGAGACTCTCAGGTAAAACGTACTAAACTTCAAACTCTCAGAATTCAGTATGAAACTCTTAATATGCATAGTGATGAAAGTATAGCTAGTTACTTCTTATGTATAGATGAGGTTGTTAATTCTATGAAGAATCTGGGTGAAGATATAAAGGAAGTTACCTAAGTTGAGAAATTTTTGAGATCCTTGTCTGTTAAATTTGAATCAAAAGTGTTTGCCATAGAAGAAAAACAGGATCTGTAGACTATCACTATGACACAGCTTCACGAAATCTTAACTACCTTTGAGATGAGAAAAGGAGGTCCATCAAATATGAGAGAAGCCACATTTAAAGCTTCAGTAAAAGGAAAGGAGGAACACAATGAATCAAGACATATTTCAGAAGAAGAAGATGAGGTAAAATTTTTCAAGAAGCTTCAACAGGGATCTGGAAGATTTAGAGGTAAGCTAACCTTCAAATGCTTTGATTGTGGCAGAGTCGGTCATTATGTTGCCAAATGTCGTCATAAAGATAAATATGAAAGAGGAAGGAACATGCAAAATGGAATATAAAACAAGTTGTAAATAAAAGAAGTTACTATACTCATGAAGATAGCGATGGTTTATCAAATAGTGATGAAGATGAAAATAGTAATGACTATAGACTTCTAATGGCTTATGACAATGACAATTTTTGGGATGCTTTAGAAGAAGACGACCCTCATGAAGAAATTTCTAAACTCAAAATATATTTAGAATAAAAGAATATGATTATAGATACCTTGACATACCAACTTACTGAAAAAGAAAAACATAATGAAAATCTAGAATGTGAAATTGTGGGTATAAGAAAGGATCTTGAGAAAACGAAATCTCTCAATCTTAAATTTGTTAAAGGATTAGAAACCTTAGATGAAATTATCAAAGTGCAGAATTCTCCTCTGATAAAGATAGGTCTTGGATATACTGAAGAAGCATCTCAATCACAGAAGCCATCAACCTCCACTAAAAGCTATCTTGATGCAGTGGAGACTAGTGAACAGTATGAAAATCGTCAGCAAAGGCATAAAGAAGATCACCAGGTAAATTAGACTCAATTTATTCCAAGGATGAATAGAAGCCACAACCAATCTCAGGTAAATCATACTCAGTTTGCTCCAAAGATGAATATCAATAGAAACTACAATCACCAGGTCAATAGATTCGATAGTCGTAGGAACTTCTTTAATGGGCAATGTTTTTCATGTCATAATTTTGGACACAAAGTTGCTCAATGTGTTGCTTACAAAACCATCATGACTAGAGAAGCACGAAATCAAAGGAATGTAATAGGGGTCAAGAAAAGTTTCTATAATAACTTTTCTCTTCTTGAAAATGAAATAGAATGCTCAATCTGTAACAACTTTGGTCATGAAGAATCTAAATGCAAGAGAAAATTTCGGCAATCATCTCAAAAGGAGCAAACTCCATTAAAATGCAAGATATGGAGAAGGAAAGAATCTCAAACAGAAAGATGTGGTATAGCCTTGTATGCAGAAGGACAAGAAAATCAGTGGTACATCGACATTGGATGCTCAAAACACATGACAGGTGACGAAGAAAGACTCCACTCATATAATGCCTTAGAAAAGGAAAATAATGTCTCATTTGGAAATGACACTCCTGCTGTCATAAAAGGTAAAGGATCTATTTCTTGAAAGAAAAGGTTAAAGCTGGAAATGTTATGTATGTAGACAGTTTAAAGCATAACCTGTTGAGTGTTAGTCAATGTGTGATCAAGGAAATGAAGTGGTGTTTTGATCAAACGGATGTGTTGTTCATGAACTTGATACATGGGAGACCATGATCAAAGGTACAAGAAATCCAAACAACTTACACATACTCAAGGGAGGACAACAACAGTGTTATCTAAGCAAAACTGATGAAAACTGTCTGTGGCATAGAATATTGGGACATATAAGCTTTTCTCAAATAAGAAAAGCATGCAGATTCAAGGTTGTTTGTGATATTCCAAATATCAGCATCCCTGAAAATACAATATGCAAACCAGAGCTCACTTCATTGAAAAAGAAGGGTCAGTTAGTAAGCCTCTTGAACTTGTTCATACTGATTTATGTGGACCATCAAGGAAAAAGTCACCTCGTGGAGAAGAATACTTTAGTTTGTTAATTGATGATTTTTCTAGAATGTGTTGGATAGGTCTGCTAAAGCATAAAGATGAAGCATTTGAAAAGTTCCAATCCTTCAAATCTTTGATTGAAAATGAATCAGATCGAAAAATCAAATGCCTCAGATCTGATCGAGGAGGAGAATTTACCTCGGATGAATTCTTTGACTTTTGTAAACAACATGGAATAAAAAGGCAATTCTCCACCTCAAGGACTCCTAAAAAAAATGGAGTGGTAGAAAGAATGAACATAATTGTTCAACAATTGGCTTGAGCTATACTAGATGAATCTGGAACTCCTGCAACCTTCTGGGGTGAAGCAGCATTTGCCGCCGTAACTATTCTCAACCAAGCAAATGTTCGGGTAAATAGCACTCAAACTCCACATGAACTTTGGTATGGTAAGACTCCTACTATAAAATACTTTAAAGTTTTTGGAAGCAAATGTTATATCAAAAGGACCGATGAAAAACTTGGTAAGTTTGAGCCCAGAGCAGCTGAAGGTATTCTTCTTGGTTACTCTTCCTGAAGTAAAGGATATAAATGTTATAATAAAAGACTTGGGAAAATTGTTGAAAGTATTGATGTTGTAGTTGATGAATCATGCAAAAATCCAAAACAAACAAAAACAGAAGATTATGACAATGAAGAAGATAGGGAGTATTTTTCCACATCAAATCATGATGATATTGAAGAAGAAACTAGTGAAGCACCTGAAGAAGAGATAAGGGTAGAAGAAAAGACTCTGTCTAGGTATGTTCAAAAAAATCATCCCGAAACTCAAATTTTAGGGGAAAAAGAGGTAGGTGTACAGACAAGAAGAACCATTATAGAAACCTCAAGCTATCTAGCATTACTATCCTCCACTGAACCTCAAAATGTAACTGAAGCATGAAAAGATGAATGTTGGGTCAAGGCCATGAATGAAGAACTTGAGAAAATTGAAAAGAATAATAATTGGGAATTAGTTCCTAGACCTCATGATAAAAATATTATAGGAACTAAATGGATATTCAAAAACAAGCTGAATGAAAATGGAGAAGTCATTAGAAACAAGGCCAGACTTGTTTGTAAAGGGTATGCTCAACAAGAAGGTGTAGATTTTGAAGAAACTTTTGCACCTATTGCTAGACTTGAAGCCATAAGGATGTTTCTTCTTCTTTCTAGCTTTCAGAAATTCAAAGTATACCAAATGCATGTAAAATATGCTTCCTTAATGGAGATTTAGAAGAAGAAGTTTATATCGAACAACCAAAAGGATTCATTCTTGGAAATGATGCAAAACTTGTATGCAGACTCAAAAAGGCTCTCTATGGTCTGAAACAAGCTCCAAGGGCCTGGTATTACCGTCTTGACAAATATCTACACCAATAAGGTTTTTCAAAAGGTTCATTAGATAGCAATATATATACAAATATTGACACTGATAAATTGCTAATTATTGTTGTTTATGTTGATGATATCATTTCTGGTAGCAATGAAGAATCCATGAGTCAGAATTTTGCTTCAGTAATGCAGCAAGAATTTGAAATGTCCTTGCTTGGTGAACTTAACTATTTTTTTGGTCTACAAGTTCAACAAAATAAAGATGGTATCTTTCTTTCACAAACCAAATATCTCAAACAGATCTTGAAAAGGTATGGCATGGAAGATTCTAAACCTATATGTACCCCAATGATAACAGGATGTAGTCTCAACTCAAATGATGAATCAGTAGCAGTACATCAACCAACTTACAGATCCATGATTGGCAGTCTGCTTTATCTAACAGGTACCTAACCTGACATCATGCATGCAATAGGAATAGTTGGAAGATTCCAAGCAAATCCAAAGGAATCACACCTTCAGGTAGTCAAAAGAATTTTCAAATATCTTCAAGGAACACAAAACTTTGGTTTATGGTATCCTAGAGATACAGATCTCACTCTTCATGCATATATAGATGCAGATTGGGAAGGAAGTGTTGATGATAGAAAAAGCACTAGTGGTGGTGCATTCTATATGGGTTCTAGGTTAGTGCCTTGGTTCATCAAGAAACAAAGTTCAATTTTGCTATCTACAGTTGAAGTAGAATATGTGGCTACTGCATCTTGGTACACACAACTACTTTGGATGATGCAAACCTTGGAAGACATTCAAATCACATGCACTTCACCCATCTCCATTCTATGTGATAATACAAGTGCCATCAGTGTTTCAAAGAATCCAGTCATGCACTCCAAGACCAAGCACATACCCATCAAATACCATTTTCTATGTGAACAAGTGCTTGAACAAAAGGTCAAATTGGAATATGTTCCCTCCAAAGAATAGGTTGCTGATATATTCACTAAACCACTACCCAAAGAGACATTTGATTATCTTAGAGAAAAGCTGGGAGTAGTCACTGCATCATCCTGCTATTAAATCCAATTTTTTTCAAAAAAAGGCTCTTATACGCGTGTTTCAAGCAGTAGAAACACGTAAACATGTGGGTTTCTATGGGTAAAGGAGCGTATATGTGTTTCAGACAAGAAAAATAGTGGGGCAGGATATGATATGGGTGCTTTGACTAATATTGATGATTAAATTCTCTGTTCATTAATTTTATCTGACTGACAAAGATGCCTTGATCATTGACCTATTAACAATGCACAGGTAGCACAGGTTCAGGGGAGCATTAGCCTTCACGTACATTCAACATTGTTGGAATTATGGTTGCTGAGTCCATCTATGGCTTCAAATATTTATACCATTTCTTACTCAAGTCATGTAAAAGTCTAGGAAGTAATATGAGTCCTCTTGGACAAATGATGTAATTTGTGTCCCCACTTTACATGGGATGGATGATGTAATATTTATTGTTTCTGTCATGTATATACAATTGGTATATCCCCACTTGGTTGGGTGGATGAGTCAAATTTGGTATATCCCCACTCAGTTGGGAGATGGATGTATGTATGAGTCATTAGTGATAGGAAGGTCATACTCACATAATTGATTTATAGAGTCATCTTATTTTTTAGAAAATATTTTTTACAGACTCTGCTTGTAGTCAGGAAGGGCATGGATGGTTTTTAGTGCATCCCAGCATGTACAAAAGGGAAGCTCAATGAGAGATTTCAGCATGTCCTCAGGGGGAGCATGACCAGCATAATGTATGTCAAAGTGGGAGAATATCTTGGTCTGCCATTTTCCCTTGATGTCAAAGGGGGAGAGTATTTTGGTGTTGCTTGTTATCTCTAACAGTTTCTACAACTTGCGGTAATCAACACCAACATGGTTGCCATCAAGTCCAAAGGGGGAGATTGTTAGCATTATGATGCATGTGTTGTACTTGATGGCAACCCACTTGTAGCAGAACAACTCACTTGTATATGGTAACTAGATGAATCTACAGAAGAGATATCAGATGTGACAAAATGCATGACAGTTGTGTTTACAGATGTGACAAAATGCAGGGTAGTTCAAAGGAATAAGTTCAGAAGTAATGTACAATGGCAACTCTCTCAGATGACAGTTCATAGTGCAGCAGGTTAACAACAAAGGATTACATATCAGACTACAAAGAATGAGGAAAGAGAGGTATACGCAGGTTCACTAAACATAGGTAGCGTATACATACACACGCACTTTCACAGAAGGAAAAGCGCGTATATGTTGGAAAACTAAGTTTTTGGTCCGAGGTATTTGGTCCAAGGTATTTTGATCCATGGTATTGGTTCGAGGTATTGACTCTAGGTATTTGGTCCAAGGTATTGGTCCTAAGTGGTTTTGATCCATGGTACTGAGAAATAACTAAAACTATATAAGGAGGAGAAGATCATTAGGCCAAAGTGTGCAAGTATCGAATATCTGATGAAGTGTGAGATCTAGTATGCAGGTTATTGGCTTGTGGTGCTTTGCTTGATCTGAACCAAGGATGAACCTTAGTGGTTTATGAGGGATAAATCTATTGATGGATCGGGATCTTAAGGCTTGAAATGAATTATCATTATATGGTTTGATCATGTATAGTCTAGATCTGAATACTTATGCATGTGTTATTCTGTAAATGTTATGATCTGGGTATGACTGAAGTTTGGAATAGCTGCAAAAATATGAATTAATATTTACATATGTGTACGCTTTTTTGCTTAAATAAAAGTGCGTATACATGCTGGTTCGATACATGGAAGTAGCGTATACCTTATGAAGCATGTTTCAGCTATTTCTGTTTGCTGTTGCAGAGTTCTGGGTTCTGTTTTGGGTTCTAGTGATTGTATTTTGGAGACAGTGTTTTGAATGATCAGATTCAGGTTATGATGATTGAGTTTCAGTTATTGGTTGATGTACTTGATGATTGTATTGCAGTTATGATGTTGTTGATGGGTTCAGTATGAAAATTGAATAAAACGTGGCCTTTAGATTGTGATGTTTTGTTCCAGGAGTATCTAGTCTGAAAATTCATGAAACGTGATCCTTGTTAGAAGAGTGGAGTTTTCTGTAGGCTGGCACCTACATACTAGTAAACAAATTGGCTAGTACAAGAGCTATGGGGTTGTAGCTCTGTTCGAGTAGAAGCTGGAGAACGAGAGAAAGTTGTAACCTTCTGCAAGTAGAAGCCTGCGTACTGGTATGAGTCTGAACTAGTACAATATTGTAAACATATTTTCTTATATTCAAAGAAGACAGAGATGACAACAACAAGTGGTTTTTACCCACATTGGGTTTCCATGTGTGTTGCTTATGTGTGATGCTTTATTCTGCTTTTATTGCATTATCTGATAAATCTTTGATATACTGGTTAAATTTCAATACAAGATAAATTGTCTAAATCAAAAGTTCTCTGCATATACGTTGGTTGCCTTAAGTACAGTCACGTGTACACGCTAGTTCACTTAGATGAAGTAGTGTATATAAATTTGTTTTGGAAATTAAATTATTGATCTGATAATACTGATTCACCCCCCCTCTCAGTATTATTTCCAACAACGAGACCTCTTGTCTTCTAGATTTCAATTGAAAGCCATTACCCTGGCTTGGTGACCAGTAGTGGTAATGCCATTCTTGTTAGGAATCATGATAATGGTAGGTCAGTTCATAATGATACCTCCTATCCATCAATTAATCCTTTTAAAATAAAATCTGATTATGATTAACCTTAAATAGGTTTCTAAATAGGTAGGGAGAAAAATATGCTCCCTAAGAGCACAAGATGGTGTGAAAATTTTTAATGACTAATCTTTATTGGTTGATCTTGCTACCCTAAAGACTCATTTTAAAGAAACATTTTCAGATAATGACTGGAATATTCCTCGAGTTAATCATGCTAGGGTTCTGATGAGAGCTTATTAGGATTTTATAGGAGTGTTCCACAATAGGAGGCTTTTCATCAATACTTTCAAAGAGAAACTTGAAAAGGCTAATTGGATAACAACTTACTCAAGTGACTAGGCTAGAGTTAGGGATTTGGGCTTATAAATGGAAAGCATTAAGCATAACAATGACAAGTCCCCTGAGTGACTCAATGGATGACCAAACAATTATGAAGAGGAACCAATCAATCAATTATAATCATTTTACAAAATGATGAGGCATTAAGAGTGAATTTATTGTAACAAGACTTACCACAAGAGTGCATAATAACAAAAATTTCAATAGTTGTGCCTTAGGGAATTGCAATTTAAAGAGTGTTGTTGTAACTATTTTATTTTTAGATGGCATTTTTATTTATTGTTTTTATACTGCCCTATCCTAATTTAAAGAGAGGAAGATATCCTTTGAGTGTAGGAGTACTTCTAGTGTAACCATGTATGTAACAGAATGTTAAATATACTCGCACTTGGGTTTAAAATATAATCGTCAACACATACCAGAGTATGAGTGATCTGAAAATGGGGCACTAAAGGCTTCTTGTCAGCTTACAAGAACCTCTCCCACTTCCAAAGCTTAAATATTCCCAAGATTCATGCTTATGATTGACAATTTGAGGAATTAAAAGTGCTTGAACTAGGTGTATGTCTTTAGATTTCCTTTAGATTGTTCAAGTGCTTATGTTCATTTTCTTAAACTAATATGAAATGCATATAATAGTAAATAAAGCAGCAAGTAAGAAAATACATAAGACAACAATATAATATGGAGTTCACCCTGATATCTTAGGCTACTCTCCTTGAGCTCTAGTTAACTCGACTAAGCTCTTTGAGATTATGGCTAAATTCTTTTTACAAGCTCCACACTCAACTCCATTGGTTTACAACTAAACCTATGGGTTTAGAATACCATCTTATCCTACTGGCTGTCCCCACTCTACCGATAGATATAGGCTTCTTTGGACTCGACTCCTTCAGTCAGTGCTCTAAGCTTCCTGAGCTTCTAGCTTCTATGACTCCCTCAAAATTCTGTATTATCTCTGGAACTCCTTATTTTGTCATTAGCACACTCTGGATAGCAGCAATAGCTTGATCATTTGATCTCTTTGTTTTTCTACAGCTTCATTACAACTCCATGGCTCTTAGAAGTCTACTGTGAGCTCTTTGGCTCTAGCTCTTGGCTCTCAAGAGCTTTTGGTTGCACTTGACCTCCAAGAAAACCTCTGCTTCTGAGTCACTCTAACTCCGCAGACTGCCTCCTCTAGGCTTACACCCAGCATTCAAGCATCTCTGAGCCTCTTGGGCTTCCTTGCGCTTCTCTTGAGCATAACTCTGCCTCTTTGTGTTATCTCTCGACCTCTACATGAATGCTTCTCAATTGTGTTATCTGTGTTTTTGTAACACATCAGTTACAGTCCTTCATCATTGAAACCCATGCGTCTCAATCGAGAGAACCAACTTACAATTGGAATGAACCGTCGGTGTGGGAAGCCTGGTCGTTTGGCTTTCCTCCTGCCATAATCCTGAAAATAGTAGCATAACGGAAATACACAGGAAAACGCATCATGGAGCGTTTAATCGGACTTCAAACAATATGGAATCGCCCCTATAAGCCTATCAGGTCTATCATTCTATCGCATTTGCAAGTCGCATGGCGAAATGGCCAAAAACACCAAATACATAGGAATACATTGAAAATCCGAAAATATGGATTTCAAAATTTATGCAATCTCATTTATAATCCCCATTGGGTCCATGCCTTGATCACTAATCACAATTTCATGTCGCATATGTCAAGGGATCTTTTTTGTGGTTGTGATCGCCGATATCGGCACATCGCATATCGCAATCGCAATAGCCTTTGTATCGGGGATTCACTGATCGTCGATTGCCAATTGTCGATCGCTCTATTGGTGCTATTTGTTGGGTGTGGAGCATGATTATCTTATGTATTCAAAGGTATTGCCACATTGGACCCCAGCTCGAAATGGGGCGGCAAAACCACCGGTAAAATATTCGCTGCAGGGGGGGTCTAGGGGGGGCAGCTGTGACCTTTGGGGAGCCCCCCGCCCCTTGGCGGGGGGGTTTCAAGGGCAGCGCCCCCGAAGCTAAGAATAGATGTAAAATGCCTTGTAAAAGTATAGTAATTTCTAGTCAATCTAGGCCGTTCATTAGGCGGAGATCTGATGGTAGAAGTTATGTTTAATTTAGGGTTTTTTGCCCTAGAAGGAAACCCCTCACTATATATGAGGGAATTGTATTGCGTCTATGTAGATCTGTATTCTAAGTGAGAAAGAGAGAGGAGATTGAGAGTGAAGAGGGTGTTACAGCAAATATGCTATAGGTTGTATCTCTTTAGTTTGCTAGATAATATAAACGGAAGGACTAGTTGTTTCTTCGTGGATGTAGCCCAAACTGTGCGAGCCACGTATATCTGTGTCTCTCTTGTTTTATGCGTTTTCTGTGTTTATATTTCTGCAATATTTTATGTGTTCCATTGCTCCATAATATGTAATTTTCTAACACTATCACTATCGGCCCATCGCATCAGCCCAATAGACCGTGTCTCTACTCCTTCAATCACCTGATCATCGATATCGCACATCACTCATTGGCATATTGCATTTGTAACAGCCTGGGGGTTTCGATATATCATGAAGCCTTCCTCCAATTGCGATATGTCAGAGATTGCTAATCGAGGATCCTTAAGGTCTGCTACTCCACCCTTTAACATTGCGATGCGATATTTCTATAGAAAGCATTTATTTCTCTTTAGTCCCATTTAATAATAAAATGCCTCCTTTTCAAAGGACAATGGGAAATCTTGTTTCTGCTATAACTTCTTCATCTGAAGTCCATTTTAGCCCATTCAAATTGCATTAGATTCAGAATGAATAGATCTATGCAATCAGACTATTTCCAAGAGCATCCTTTGACTTTCATTTTCCTCTGTGAGGAATATTTTTAGACTTAAAAGTCTATTATAGATCCATTTTGGATCACACCTTCCCACTAAAAAGAAATTTTGGTCTTCAAAAGACTGATATACTGATCTGAACAGTAGATGAGAGTACAACATCCTCTTCTTTCAGCCTTCATACACTTGTTTGCATGGCTAGTTCCTCTGAACCAAAGTATTTGACCACTTTCCTTCCTAGATGTACTGGTCCTCTTGGGAGGAACTATTTTCCTCCTATTAACATTGTCCTCTTTGATTTCATGCAAAAATCCTACTGAGAAGGTTACAAAAGGTAGTTTGAATTTCTTTGCCTTGATCATTGATCCAAGGTGGCTCAAACCAATGTGAAGTTACATCTGCTCCACAAAATGTTCAGTTGTACCTGTTTGACATAATGTTCAAATACAAGGAAATAATCAGTATCCCTGTGTTCATGCACATCATTCTCATGCATGCATTTCATCCTTCAACTTTGGCTTAAGCACACTGTACTTTCGAAGTTGAAATGAAATATAGTGTTGCAGCAATAAGGTGAGTCTCCTACTCAACTTTTCCATTCACCTTGTTGGTAAAATCCTGCAACTTGCATTCCATTAACAAAGAAATGCAAATAGATGCAACTTGATATAATGCATTTTCAAAAAGACATGCAACCTTAATTGGATAAGAACTCTAACTATTTCTTACCAATCCATTTCAAAAGTAGGACCTCTATATACACATCAGCATCAACATGTGAATCATCCTGAAACACATCAATCATGGAATCTTTCTTTCCATTCCTGCCATTTTCTCTTTCCACCTTCTTCAAGTTTTGTGGAAGCATTATTGGATTCAGAGTCCAACACTTTTCACCAATGTTTCCTCGCTTATGGCAGTAAGTGCAACACATGTGCATCCTCTTGACAACATGATTTTCCTTGTCCAATGGACCTTTGGCTTCTTGCTTCCTTTCATTCAAAAGTTTCCTGTATGTGGCCATTCTCTTCCAACATCTAGAAACATGATGGTTATCCAAACCACAAAAGGAACATGCAATTATTTTCCCATACTTATATGGAAATTTACCATGCTGAACATAATCAAAAGGAATATGGTTAGAACCAGATTTATACCTTTCTTTTTCACGTTTATTTCCTTCTTGAGGAGGTGAACAAAATGAAGAAGTAGCTCCCTTTGGAACACCATCAACATCTTCAATGGTTTCAAAGTTTCCACAACTCTCTGGTTCAAGTGTATGCTGATATACACCTTCTTTCTGTAGGGTATGCTTCACACTATCACATTCCCCAAGAATACAATATTCACACTCTTGAGGTAGAAGACCTGTAATGAAACTCCTTCTTGGAACTGTTTCAATTGTCTTCATGGAAGCTTTGGAACTTTCTCCATAAGACTGTCCATAGCCAAGACCTAAATACTTAGGCCTTTCCTCAACCATTATTGGCTCAACAATACCCTGTGCATGTTTACCCAAGACTTTTCCTTCATAGCCCATCTTGGACATTAACTTGGAACCTATGCCTCTGGTATGTTTTTCAAAAAAACTAATATAAACATTCTTAGAGGAATTTGAAGATAAACAAGAATTGTTTACCTCTTCTTCAAGCTGATACTTGACCAAGGTTTCTTTGGCAACAAAGAGATGTGTCTCCAACTTATGCACCCTTTCCAGGTTCATATTTGCAATATGAAGTTGCCTCTCCATTTCCTGTAATTTGTCAAAAAGAAACCGCTTCTCTTCCTTCATGGAATTCAACTGCTCTCTAAGTCTGGTGCTCTTCCTTTCATCCTCATACATTTCTCTCACCATATCCATCATGATGAACAAGTCTTGCTTCATATCTTCATCAAAGTATCTTGTGACGTAAGCAGAATTTGAGGACTCACTTGTAGAAGTTGTCATTATCAAAATGAACAAAAGAAATTCAAACAAGACTAACAAAGTGCTTATTCAACAACTTTTTGCAACAAACCTCTTATGCTTCAAGGATTGCTTTGAGGTCTTTTGGGATAAGAAGAATGCCTTCAACCCTTCTTCCTTCTTGTCCTCTCCTGGACTTAGCTAACAACAGCTTTCCCTTAACCTTTGGAAACTCAAACAATAGTCAGTTTACAAACAATCAAACAACAAAATCCTTGCTACTATTTCAACACTTTTCAAGTTAAACAAGCAAATAGATTGCTCTGTCAATCAAGCATCCACCCCTGATATCTCCTGCATCATGATACCATCTACTTTGGTATAACCAATTCTGATATAACCTTCTTTGAAGGTGGGTTTAATCAATCTTAGGCTCTGGTATAACCAGATCCGATATAACCGCTTTGATACCACCTGATCTATGCAATGGGGGACTAAAGGCTTCTTTTCAGCTTACAAGAACCTCTCCCACTTCCAAAGCTTAAATATTCCCAAGATTCATGCTTATGATTGACTTTTTGTGGAATTAAAAGTGCTTGAAATAGGTGTATGTCTCTAGATTGCCTTTAGACTATTCAAGTTCTTATGTTCATTTGCTTAAACTGATATGAAATGCATATAATAGTAAATAAAGCAGCAAGTAAGAAAACACTTAAGACAATAATATAATATGGACTTCACCATGATATCTTGGGCTACGTCTCCTTGAGCTCTAGTCAACTCAACTAGGCTCTTTGGGATTATGGCTAAATTCTTTTTACAAGCTCCATGCTCAACTCCATTGGTTTACAACTAAACCTATGCATTTAGAATACCATCTTATCCCACTGGATGTCCTCACTCTGCAAACAGATCTAGGCTTCTCTGGACTCGATTCCTTCAGTTAGTGCTCTGAGCTTCTTGAGACAGAACTCCCTCAAAATTCTGTATTGTCTCTGGAGCTCCTTCTTCTGTCATCAACACACTCTAGACACTAGCAACATCTTGATCATTTGATCTCTTTGCTGTTATACAGCTTCATTACAGCTCCATGGCACTTAGAAGTCTGATGTGAGCTCTCTGGCTCTGGCTCTAGCTCTGGCTCTCAGCCCTAGCTGTCAGCCCTAGCTCTGGCTCTTGGCTCTCACGAGCTTCTGGTTGCACTTGACCTCCAAGCGAACCTCTGCTTCTGAGTCACTCTGACTCTGCAGACTACCTCCTTTGGGCTTACACTCAGCATTCAAGCATCTTTGAGTCTCTTGGGCTTCTCTGCGCTTCTCTTGAGCATAACTCTGCCTCTCTATGTTATCTCTCAGCCTCTACATGACTGCTTCTCAATTGTGTTCTATGTGTTTTTGTAACACATCAGTTACAGTCCTTCATCAATGAAACCCACGCGTCTCAATTGAGAGAACCAATTTACAATTGGAATGAACCGTTGGTACAAGAAGCCTGGTCATTTGGCCTTCCTCCTGTCATAATCCCAAAAATAGTAGCATAATAGAAATACACAAGAAAACACATCATGGAGCATTTAATTGGACTTCAAACAATATGGAATCACCCCTATAAACCTATCGAGTCCGTCATCCTATCGCATTTTCAAGTCACATGGCGAAATGGTCAAAAACACTAAATACATAGGAATACATTGAAAATCTGAAAATTTGGGTTTCAAAATTTATGCAATCACATTTATAATCCTCATCGGGTCCATGCCTTGATCGCTAATTGCAATCGCACATCAGATATGTCAATGGCCCTTTTTTGTGGTTGCGATCACCGATCGCCGATATTGGTGCATCGCTTATTGCAATCGCAACGGCCCTTGTATCGGGGATTCACCGATCGCCGATCACTCTATCAGCGCTATCTCTATCAGCCCATCGCATCAGCGTATCGCATCAGCCCAGTGGACTGTGTCTCTGCTCCTTCGGTCACCCAATCGCCCGATCACCGATATCACACATCGCTCATCGACATATCGCATTTGTAATGGCTCGGGGGTTCTAATATCGCATGAAGCCTTCCTCTGATTGTGATATGTCAGAGATCTCTAATTGAGGATCCTTAAAGACTACTGCTCCACCCTTTAACATTGCCATGCGATATTTCTATAGAAATCCTTTATTTCTCTTAAGTCCTATTTAATAAGAAAATGCCTCCTTTTCAAAGGACAATGGGCAATCTTCTTTCTGCTATAACTTCTTCATCCGAAGTCCATTTTAGCCCATTCAAATTGTGTTAGATTCAAAATGAAGATATCTATGCAATGAGACTATTTCCAAGAGAATCCTTTGACTTTCATTTTCCTCTGTGAGGAATATGTTTAGACTTAGAAGTCTATTCTAGATCCATTTTGGATCAATGAGAAACCTACTTTAATTGATATGGTACTAAGAGTTTTTGAATGATGAGGGAATGAGGTGTGTTGATGATTGTTTGAAACTAGGATTCAATGCGATCCACATATTCCTAATTCTCCAACTCATTAAAGATTGTTGGCATGTTTTCCTTTGGTGTGTCTTCAATATCTTTATGGTAAGTCTCTTGGAGGCATAAGGGATCAGGAGAAAGACATGAAAGAAAATCCTCTATATTGGGCTCCAAATCTTGTTCCTTAGATCAGAAAGGATGGTTAAGTGAAATTCTAGGATTTTTCTATTGATGAGCTTCAACAACAATTTTAGAGCAAGTTCCAATCATAAATTTCTCCTCTAATGGTATTTGATTCAAGGCTTCTACTTGGGGTAAATGTTTTGCAGTGATAGGGAAAATTTTTGAATTTACTCCTTTCCCATATTTAGAAGATTGGACATTACATTCAATAGGGGATTCAGTGGGAAGAACGAGTGTTTTAAATTGTTTTGCATCCTCCTAGTTTGGACTAGGGTCTGGACTATGGTTTGGGCTAGGATTTGAACTAGGGTTTAGATTGGGGTTTGGTTTAGGGTTTGGTCTAGGGTTTTAAATAAGGTTTGTTCTAGGCTTTTGATTAGGGTATGGACTAGGGTTAGTTCTAGGGTTTAGATTAAGACTAGGTCTAGGGTTTGGATTAGGGTATAGATTAAGGTTAGGTCTAGGGTTTGGATTAGGGTATGGACTAGGGTTAGTTCTATGGTTTGGATTAGGATTTGGTTGCATAAGGAACTAGGACCATATGAAAGGATAACTTGGTAATATGTTCGACAAGAATTGTAATTGTGTTTTTAATTCAGGTAATTGATTTTGCATGGGAAACTTCCTTAGATAAAAGGCTCCAAACCATTCTTGAGGCCATGGGCTTATCTGGCTTGAGGATACAGTACAGGGAGAGGGCCACTGCAGCCGAAAGGTATTATGTTCACTCAAAGGAGGACTAAAAGTTTTCCATGGAACTATATGATTATAAATTTGTTGAGGAACATACTGAGGATAATAAAAATTAGTCCGAGTATTCAATAATGATGGGGTTTGAGTTATACCTAGCAATCAATTTTATTACAAGAAACAGGTCAGAAAAATCAGGTCTAGCAGAGGATGCATGTTCTTCCTCACACTATATTTGTATAGAACAAACAAAATTAATTCACAAGGAAGACCATTATTTAAAAAGAAGGGTGAAAGAGGCGATTGAAATCGAAAAATCCTCCAACAACATGAATAGAGACGATGGACTAAAATTAAGTAACACCTGGAAACCCTTATTAAATAAAATAAAAAAAATAGTAAACACAAATATACAAACATTGATTAAAAAAATTATTAATAAATAAATAAATAAATATAACTAGTCACAGCTAGCACCCTATCTAATTCTTCTTTTAAATAAAATTTAATAAGTCAACATAAATAAACCTTCACATTATTACTTTAAAATTATATACATTACTAGATAGCATTTAATACATAGCAAAGAACTTAAATATATAACATTAAAATCTAAAAATAAATAAAAATAATAAATAATTAAATAAAATTGTTATTGTATTTCATTAATATTAATTTACTAATTTATTACTATATCATATTAATTTTAATACAATAATTTATTAATACATTTCCATAATAAATTAATAGATTATTATCTTGATATTAGGGTATTAATCCATTAATTCATTAAAGACACTTCATTAATATAATATATATTATATTACATTATATAAATATTAATATATTAATATTATAGTGCTATGTTATTAACATAGTAATATTATCTATAATATTATTAAACTATTTTTTTTTGTCAGCTAATGAAGGATCTTTGATTTTCTATTCATCCATATTGAAACATGTACAAACATTTGGTGGCCTCAACCCACCTTGAAGGGAAACCGGGTCTGTTGGCCACCTTAGGTCCTTATATGCCACCCAATAACAAAAAATACTAAGTCTATACATCCAGGCTAAATATACTTCACTATCCAAAAAACTAATCTGATTTACTATCATCATAGTCCACCTAAAATAGAACAAAAGAGTACTGGTTCTCAAAATAGTAGCTAAGGAAACCATTTACGTTAACAGAAAGGATTAGTCTACCATGATCTCAGGCTTAATATCCTCCTCACGTGGCGCTGCTGCTATCTTCTGCAGTTGTTGTTGTATTTCTTCCAGTTTACTGTCCTGCATAATATTAATAAGCTATTAACGATATACTAATATATTAATATATTATTTAATTGTTTTATATTAATACATTAAGTAATATAATGTATTATTAATAATAGATTAATTCCTTAACATTAATCTATTAGATATTTCCCAGATTAATATTTATTAGTATTTCATTATATTTCTTAAGGCAAATACATAATATATATAAACTAATATTATTAATAAATAAATAAATTTAAATATATACATAATCAATCACTAATTAAACCACTAATATATATATATATATATATATATATATATATATATATATAATATATATATATAAATAATAAAGAAATAATTATTAATTAGTAGTCATTTGTAAGCTAACAATAAAAGAAGACATCAAATATTTTTTCAATTAACTATTAATAGCTCCATAATTTCACACTCTCTCTTCTCAAAATACAAATCTCATTGCCTTGATGATGGGCTCACTAAGCTAGTCCAAAATGTTGGTTTCAAAAATTGTTCACAGGTTTTTCCACAAACAAATTTTTTTTATTCCTTACTTGATTCCTTGAGTACTTCTAGTAATCTTGCCAGTGATGGGCAATGTTTTGTTGAATGACATCCCTACCAAATTCTGCAAACTTTTAGAGTGCTAAGTGGGCACCTTCCGAGGAAGTGCTTCTTTCTACAGTTGGAGCAAAATATCAACAGTGGTTCTTCATCTTTCTTCTATTCTTCCTATAAATCATCTAATTTTGAAATTAAATAGTTAATATTATTATTTTTATGTTCAAGAAAAATACTAAAAATTTCACTTTTGAGTTTGTCATTGGATGATTTTTATATCTTTGCAACAACATCAAAAATCCTCATTGAATGATTCCTTAAAATACCATTTGTATGTGCTCAACAAGCTTATGACCTATCCTGTCATTACATGTATGAGTATATTGGGGGGCTTCTTATAGAACCTGAGAAATGAAAAACCTTAAAAAGATGAGCAAGATATGAAGGAAAGAAACAAATTCAAAGAATTGATTCTAAGGAAATAAAATTTGCAAGAAAAACTAAGTAAATAACAGACCAAACTACAACATGATACTAAGGTCAATCCCCTAATAATCTCCCTAGAAATCATGCCAAAATGTTCGTTTAAGTATATGATAGACTAATGAACCAACATTTGTTGACACCTAATCATTGGGATTGAGTGAACACTTATAAATAATGATAATAGTAAATAATGGAAAATAAAGAGCCATCGGGACGTGGAGCCCAAGATTCACTCCCTCATGTATATAACCATGAGAAATATTAATGAATAAACATAATTCGTTTGAGGAGTTACCTCCTATCCTGACATGGTATCAGAGCTAGGTCCCATTATTATCATTTTCTGCATTGTAACTCCTGTTAATTTCCTACCATTATTCTTTATCCCTCTACCATATTCTGCATTGAATTATTTATGTGTTACTCTTATTCTCTGCAAATTTTGGAATGTACCATTTGTTTGAACATTGTGTTGAATTTTTTGCAAAAGTTGAAATGTTGTGTTGAAGGTTGCACCTTGCGTTAAATTGAATAAGTGGCACAACAAAACTCACCTCATATACTACCCCCATACTCCACGCACTGGTATTTATATTTTTCTCTACCCTTATTACTATTGATTGCAGCAGAACCAAATGCTGCCATGCCATATCATACAACACTGTGGATCTGCAATACCATACAATGCTCCTCCTCCTCCCCACTTCACTGCCTCCACTATACACCATTGCTCCATACATCGTCGGTCCTCCACACAGATTTCACCTCCATACAGTAGAGTTGTGTTGCATTTTTTCTTTTAATACTCCATCCCTCCATTAAATATGTATGTTTGAATGTTGTTGCAAGTGTCTCAACAATTATGTAGGCAGATAGTTGCAGCACAAACTTCATTTTAAAAGTATTTTTTAGTTGCCATATGTAGCTATATAGTGAGCGACCTTAACAGTTTCGATGTTTTAATTTCACAAAGTGGAGTCCATAAATACAGATCACATTGCATTGTCATATATGCTGGCCCATTGAAAATATCTTGGCACCTACGCTCTCTCCATATCACATTGTCTACACTCACTACCTCCCCCAAATACTTCCCCTATACATTGTCTATGCTCTCTCCATATCTATTGTATTTGGTCTACACTATTTCCAGGCCCAAAATAACATAGCTCTATTTTTTTAATACAGGTGTTTTATGATATAACGCATGCCAGACATATTTTTTAATACATGCATTTTTTATATAACGATGGCCTGACATTTCGATATTTATATATTATTGTGTGGCCTAAACCTGCCTACCTCATATAAGCCCTTTCCCATATATACCCTCCCCTAATAATACCCCTACTCTATACATATCAGATTGTAATTTTTTACGCCAGAACTGCATTTTTTCCACCAAAATTGCATTTTTTACCACTGGAAGTGCAACTTTTTTATATATTGGTAGCAGAGTACATTTTAAAAATGAATTCATTGATATCTATTATGGGAGTGGTTCGCACTAGGAAGGATAACTATCCTGAGTGCTCTCAGAAGATCAAACACACTCTCATTTTCAATGAGTTGTGGAAAGGAGTTTGTGTAGGAGAAGGAGATAATGAACCAACAAAGCCTACCTCAGACAAGAAATTCACCATTTGGAAAAACAATAACAACAAAGCCTATGCTTGATTGCATCATTTGTAAATGAAGAGGTGAGTTGCCATATTTCACCATTTTCAAATGCTTTTGAAGCCTTACAAAAATTGAAGGAACTCTATTGCTCACACTCTGCACTTGAAGTTGTCCAATTGATGATTAAATTGTTCATCTTTGAATTACAAAATGATGATCCTCTTCCACTTGCATCAGAAGTAAAATCTATTATTCATGATATCAAAGTCACTAATGTTGAACTTGACATTCCTCTTATAGCTTTTGTCAAAGCACTTTATCCCACTTATTCAAATTATCTTGAGTCACTGCAAGCAAATGGAAACCTCAAAGAAATTACCTTTGACTCCCTTGTAAAGAAATTTGCTGAGAGAGAGAAATATTTTGGGAAGAAGACAACTCCTCAGTCTTCTGAAGACACTGTGTCTCTTGCACATAGAGAAAATAATCATGCTCAAGATTCTTCCAAAGGAAGAGGTGGTTGAAGAGGAAGAGGACAAAGAAATTTTAGAGGCAGGGGGGGCAGGCACTCTCAAGGAGAAAAGTCTGATATTCATTGCATATGTTGCAATAGAGATGGATCACATGACGCATCCACATGCAAGTTACCTTGGGACAGAATTGAGCAGGAAAGAAATCAACCCAAAGGTAAAACCAATGACAAAGAGAAAGGTAAAGCACCTGAATCCACTCACGATGTTGTGGCAGATTGTAATATTTTTTGGCATTATGAGACAAGTGTTGTCCTTGATGGAAACTCACTCACAAGTCAGTTTAGTTTTGATGAAAGGCAACCCACAGTGTAACAGGTCCATTCAGATGTAACGGGGCATTGGTACAGAGGAACAGGAATATGGAACTAAAGTCTGCTAATTAGAATGAAGAAGTTGAAGGTAAAGGATTGTGAAAAGAAGTTTAAGGTGTATACGCAGGTCCACTTACTCAAAACAACATATACACGCTGGTTCATAGATCAAAAAGAGTGTATATGTATACACGCACTTTCACAAGAAGAATAGCGTGTATATGTTGGAAAATCAAGGAAATTCAATAGGAGACAATACTAGGGGTCAATACCATGGTATTAGCACACAATATTGAGTAGAGTAATGACTATTTGATCCCGTCCATGAATACCATGGGTCCTAAGTGGTTTTGGTCCGAGGTATTGAGAAAGGCCTAAAACTATATGTTGGGTGTGGAGCCTTATTATCTTCTTTATTCAAAGGTATGAACGCATTGGACCCTAGTTCGTAATGTGGCGGCAACGCCACCTGTAATATTTGCACTGCAAGGGTGGTCCAGGGGGGCGGACATCGATCTTTAGGAGCCCCCCCTGGTGGGGGAGTGGGGGCAGTGCCCTTGAAGCTAAAAATAGATGTAAAATTGCCTTGTAAAATGTTGTAATTTCGTAGTCAATCTGGGTTGTTCATTAGGCAGAGATCTGACGGTATAAGTTATGTTTAATTTAGGGTTTTTTTCCCTAGAAGGCAACCCCTCATTATATATGAGGGAATTGTATTGCGTCTATGTAGATATGTATTCTAAGGGAGAAAGAGAGAGGAGATTGAGCAAGAGAGAAGAGGGAATTACAACGGATTTGTTGTAGCTTGTATCTCTTCAGTTTGTTGGATAATATAAAAGGAAGGACTGGTTGTTTCTTCATGGACATAGCCCAAATTGGGTGAACCATGTATATTTGTGTCTCTCTCATTTTATTTGTTTTATGTGTTCTATTTCTCTGTAATATATAATTTTATAACAACTGATATCAAAGCCGAAGGTCTATTTGGCTGATAAACTCATAGGAGAGAAGGGTTCCTAGTTCAAGTGGGAGTAATGGCGAAAGATGGTAGGTTTAGGGTCGAAAAATTTAACCACCAAAACTACTAGCTATGGAAGATGTAGATGGAAGATTATTTGTACTAGAAATATCTGTACCAACCATTGAGTGAAAAGACAAAGAAGCCAACGAGTATGACAAACAAAGAATGGGATATTCTCGACTGAAAGGCACTTGGAACAATACGGCTGTGCCTAACGGTGTCGGTAGCATTTAATATTTCAAAGGAAATGACAATAGAGGGTTTAATGAAGGCATTGGCCAAAGTATATGAAAATCCCTCAGCCTCAAATAAGGTATTTCTTATGAAGCGTTTATTTAATATGAAGATGTTAGAAGGTGGATCTATTACTGATAATTTAAATGAATTTAATACAGTTACCAGTCAGTTATGTTATGTAGGGGTAACTTTTGATGATGAATTTAGGGCTCCGTTATTTCTATGCTCATTGCAAGAAAGTTGGAATGGTTTAGTTATGGCCATTAGTAACTCTGTCTCTGTATCTAGTACTTTAAAGTTTGATGATGTTGTTAGTGTAATCCTTAGCGAGGAAATGCGATGGAAAAGCTCCGGTGAGACATCAAGAAATGCTTTGACTGCAGAGACTAGGGGAAGAAAAATGGAAAGAGGTAAGAGCCCAAGATATTGCAACAAGTCAAGGAAATGTAGATCCAAGTCTAGATCAGGGATAGTGTGATGGAAATGCGGGAAGAAAGGACACCTGAAGAAAGAATGCAAGTCTCTGAAGGGAAAAGAAGGAGTTGTGCAGCAAGAAAACAATCATGAAGTGTTGGGTGTGGAGCCTGATTATCTTCTATATTCAAAAGTACCGCCACATTGGACCCCAGTTCAAAATGGGGGCGGCAACGCCGCCCGTAAAATATTCG